>APFE031637101.1:59631-122107 GCA_000404065.3 Pinus taeda
TGTTGGTTTTCATTGCTTTATCTTTCTTGTTTCTTGGTATTCCTGAATACCTTTCTTGTTAACGATGCCATCACCTACATGGGCCAACCAATGCATAAGTGGCTGAATTGGAAATATCACTTCACGTGATAAGGCCCATGCCCTGTTTAGCTTAGGAGTAGGAGTAGTATTTTCTTTGCTATTTGATTTTTCTTTCTTGATTCGCTTTTGCTTACTTGGTTTTGTTTTGTTTTGATTCTTTCCTTTGTTTGTTTGTTTGTTTGTTTATGCACTTGTAGGATTAGCTTTCCCATGAAACCATGTTTGGCTTCTTGAGAGAAGTAAGGTGAAATACAAGAGGAATTGTACAAATATCAACATTTGGCTATATGTCAATTCCCTCTCCTTATGAAGATATTGTTTTCTTTTAGTTGATGATTCCCTGATGGAAAATACGTTCCTTTCAGAGTGAGTCTTGGTAAAGTCACAATGCTTGCACTTTTAACTAGTACCACCTACTCTAATCGGTTTTCTATATTTGTTTAAGCCTTGTCAACTTAGTCAAGTAGAGTAAGGTTAGGGGGGAAACCTTAACAATTATGTCATAGGTATCTATAAACATCCTTCTCTGAAGGGACAACCTCTTCTACTCTCAATAAGTCAAGATCCCTCTTCCGCCTCATGAAATAAATAAGTGCCTATGCACAGTTCTTTGAAAAATGAAAAAAATGAAAAAATAAAATAAAGGCGAAAGAAGAGAAAGGCTTCCTGCATAGGGAGGTGAAGAAAGTAACTCTGCTGAGGTACTGTCAAGGCTCACTTGCAGCGGAGCGATGCTTGCGTTCTTGATGTGACTCTACCTGGGTGATGTCCAGGCCTGCTTGCAGTGGAGAAAAACCAAAGATGAAGCTAAAACTCTGACAATCCATATTACTTGTGCATCAATATACCCCTAATCCCCAATAGAAACCACTGAGTTGACTTGCCTTGGTATGTGTGTTGACCGATCAAGAGAAGGATAGGGGCTATATCTTTAACTCAAGCTAGTGAAGGAACCATGACAATCAATGAATTGAACAATACTTCTGGAAGAGTTAGACTCGCTTTACATGAGATAAGGTCCATATAGAGAGATGGAGTTCTACCAGTGTGTTGCCAATGCTGTAGCAGCTACGAACACCCTCCAAAATTTTTCATATGCTTCATTTTGGAGTCTCCCTACTAAAATCCCAACAACTTATCACATACTGACCCATATACTTGTTTTTTCATTGAGTTTTATATTTTTCTTATAGCTTTTGTTTGCTTACTTTCTTTGTTGTCTAATCACATGCTAACCTCTTAACTTGGCTGAAAATCGGTTCTAGGTCTGCCTTGGTGATTTGCGCAATCGTAGACGGAAACCAACCTTACTATCAGGAAATGTGAAATTCAAGCCCACAGTGAGCTTCGGATCTAGAATTGGGCAGACCCAGCTGGCAACCTGCCTTTAGCTGGGAAATTGTGCAGAGCATGAGAGGGAGCTAGAGCCATTCAACCGAGGAATTGTGCATAAGCATTCCCTCAACAGTTTCCCGATGCATGTGCCAGTGAGTTGCCTAGTTCTCCTTGGAACTATGCAATTTCTTCGTGCATGCATGGAAGCCTTTCCCGAATAAAAAAAGAAAAGAGAAAAAGAATCCATAGAAAATAGGGATCTATTTTTAGCATTCAGAGTTACACTTGAAACATTTTTGGAAAATACTGCCATGTGTCTCTTTTTCCTATATATTTGGACTTCACGTCATAAACCCTAAAATCGGTCAAATCTATTTATTGGATATCGCCAAAGCTCATTTGCATATTCAATATTGGAGCTTTGGCATTCCCGAGGAGATATAGGAATGCTCGGCACAATCGTCACAACTTTTCCAGGTAAGTCTTGCTCTTATAATCTTTTGCTACTTTTTCTATCGCTTTTCTTTCCTTGGCTTGCGAGAGTGTTGTTTTACCTATTTTATTGAATGACTGCTAGCATTTTGGTTTGTTTTAGCTTTTAGAATTTTTGTTTTAAGTTTTTCATTTCCTCTCCTAAGTGTCACATGCATAAACAAGTTTTTTCACTAACAATCATTGTTGCGGCGACTCTCTCCCTAAGATTCATTGTTCTTCTGTTTGACTAATTCCTGCACTTGTTATGATTGCATGCATCACCATTCACTCAGATTTGCACCAACAATCACTCACACTTTTAGATATTCTTGTTTTCATGTTTCCATTGGGTAGACCTAGGCTTCCTTCGCACATATCTAGTTATTCCTGGCATGCATTTTGCATTTATGGTCCTTCTTGAAGTGTTTTCGATTTCAAGATAACATTCATTGTTTTGGCAGGGTATTGAACTAAAGAAGCACACTAGTCTTTTATTAATCCTAAGAACCTCACTTGACTTGAATCAAAAGAAAAGAGATCTTTGTAAGGCCTAGTGATATTAAAATCTAATTTATCCATCACTGGCTTGGGCATTAAGTTGTGAGATACCACAAAATCAAACATAGTGTTGTGAAGGATTTTATCATGAATATTCAAGCTCACATAAAAGGGAGGGACACTTCCTTCTAAATGTTTACCATTTACTTCAGGTCCAAATATTAGTTCTGGTTGATCATCATAAACATTAACAGAATCTTCAGTTCCAGTGATGTTCAATGATCTGTTGATTTGACTTCGTTAGGCATCATGTTTCTCTAATTTTGACAATGGAACAACAATATTTAACTTGCCTACTTCAGTTTCCAAATTGAAAGGTTTTTCTATTTGGGCTTTGGTGCTTTGAACAGTGGTATTCTCTTTGCGTTCTATATTTTCTGTGTTTTTCTCCTTTTCAGGAGTAGTGCTATGACTAGCTGTTTCTTCTAAATCAACTTCTGGGGGTTCTTCTACATTTCCTTTGGGAGGAGGAGTGGAGGAATGTCCATTGTTTTGTTGATTGTTAAAAAAATCTTCAATTATTGGATTAGAGGGATTATTGTTAGATCTTGACAAAATTTGTACATGTGCAGGGACTACTTTACTTTTGATAGGCTGTTTTGGAGCTTTCTGTTTGTTGTTTTCAGGAACATCTATTCTTCTACTTCTTAAGTTATACTGCTTGTGCACTTCGTAGATAGTTGTGTCAGATCCCTTTCTGAAGTCAAACGATTCTCATGACTGAGTTTGAAATTGTTTGAGAATATGGGCCTCTTAGTCATATTGAGTTAAGAAGACTTCTCCTTAATTGTTAAGTCCCATTATATTTATCTGAGTGTCTTCTAGTGGATCTTCAAAACTAGAAGCCTCTACCTAGTTTTCTTGGAAAGGAGGTCTAATGTTTTGATCTGGGTCAATCTTTCCAGCGTTTGGGTTTTGGTTTTTTCGGAAATTTGGATTTCTCCCTGTGTTGGATGGTTGTCCATCCCAAGGAGATTTTCTTTTTATGGTTTCCACTCTATCTCATAGTCTTTCCATCCCTTTGATTATAGCATCCAATTTCTGTTCAACAGGTGAAGCTTCTTCTTTCAATGGTATCCTTCTTTTACTCCTAACCTTGGCATGTTTAGACATCAAATTAGCTTCCACAATGACAGCTATACTTTGCATTTCTTCTAAAGTTCTAGGAGCTCTTTCCCTTAACTGAAAAGCCATATCCGAATCAAATCCATTAGGGAAGTTGATGAGGGCCAAATCAAGTGGGGGTCTAAGGTTTTGAGGAATGGCATGTAAACAACATTGAACCTAGTGCAGTAACCTTGCACAGTTTCTTGGGTTCCCCTTTAGAGGTTTTCGTACTCGGATAAGATCTCTAAAGGATCTTTCTTATTTTCTCAACGATTCAAGAACTGTGTATAAATGGTTTCTAGGTTATTTATGTTGTTTGCTCTTAGAGCCCTAAATGAGGTTCTGACTTCCCTAGTTAGACTCTGAACAAATATCCTCATTCTGACATCATCAGCATCAATCTCATATATTTCAAAGTAGTCAGTCATTTTTTTGGTATGTTGTTGAGCTGTGTAAGTACGAGAACCATCAAAAGGAGTGATTTTAATTTGGTAGTCTTGAGGCATGGCACCTACATTGGCTGGTAAAACTAGGGGGTATACCTATTTTCCATGGTTGCAGGTATGGATGTAACAACAGAGGGAGTAGGAGTAACAATGGGAATGTGAGTTGTGGATGGAGGGGTAGAAGGAGGTGCTTGTGGTGGAGTGGTTTAGGGTTGAGATGTGTGAGGGACTGATGAGGAACTTGCAGAAGCAGCAGTGACAGTAGAGGGATCAGGTTTTTCTTTCAGAAGTAAGCTCAGATTGTATTGAATTTTGTAAATGTCTGTCAATTGAAACACTAACAGCTTCAAGTTGTAATTGTTCAATAAATACGGGGTCTGGAACCAAGAGGGACAATTCAGTGTCAGAGAACGTTACAAACAAAGAGGTCTCAAATTACTCATCAAAGGGCTCATCCTCAAGATAGATCCAAATCACTGGGCATGATCTTGATTTGTAGATGGGCCAAGAAATAACAGTACTTTCTTGGCTTTCCTGTCTCTTAATAATTCTAGGAATCAGATTGGGGTTCTCAAACACAGGTGGTGGATTTGGGTCAAGATTTGACCTAGTGTAGCAAGTTCTTTCTGAAGCCAGATTTCTTGGTTTTGATTTTCTAAATTAATACCAACAACAACTTTTGTGATTTCTTTAAGATGTTTTATATCTGAATTTAAAACATTCCTAAACATTTGTTTGACTAAGGAACTAGTTTATGTTTAGTTCATAAACTAGACCAAAGATAGACTGAAGCAGCATTCATCTACTTATGATCTTGCAGAGCAAGAGCAATTCGAAGACTACCTGGCTAACTTCAGGCTCCGTCTGTAGTTTATAAAGTAAACAACAATAACAACAAATTTTCGTTCCCTAGTGGAGTCACCACTATGTTATCACTCAGATTTTCCTAGAAGTTGTAAGAAGAGGAAAGGGGTCTGAGGTAACCACAAACCAACTTTTAGGCACAGAATCTAGCCAATATGTACCTAGAGAGGGCTCTCTCTTTAAGATTTAGCTTTGTTTTGGAAGATATTAGGCTAGTTATGAAAGCTTTGGGGTTTTGGTTGAGTTTGGTGGTGAAATTCAATAGCAGAGGGTTGGAACTGAATGGTTCAAGCCATTGGGCTAATGGAGTCAAAAGAAATGGCTCAACTGGATTTAGTTTCTCAACAAAGGATGGTTTCACAGGGCAAGATAGTTAAAACAGGGAGCAAATGATAACTTGATAGGATGGGATGGGCTTAAAAGAGATGAAGGGAAATTAAGAATCCTTCAACATATTTTAAGAGAAAAGAAGTTGAATGATCACTAGCAAAGAGCAATTAAGAATTATTTAATAAGTGATCAAATGATTAAACTAGAAAATATGAGCAATTAAGAATTCACTGTTTATGCTAGTTTAGAAGAAAACATAAAGAATATAAACGATTGAAGACAGATTGCACTGAAGCACTTTCTGAATTAAGCTTTTTCGTTTAATTATTCAGATATGAAACATAATTTAAATATTTAAACAAGAGAATAATAATACTCGAGTTATAAATACTTATTTGTCCAATGAATTGCACAAGAATCCTGTGAAGAGTCCTTTGTGTTAATTCTTCATCCAACCACCCATGAAAGATTTGTTCAACAACACTTTATTCCAATATAATCAGTTTTACAACAATGTCTAAGAATCCACCCCCAATACTCTGAATAGGGGTGTATTTATACAAAAAGGTTTACAATGAAATATCTCATAACAAAGTGAGATATAATTTGAGATGACTAATCATATTTTACAAGAAAATAGGGCCAGATGACTTCATAGATGATAGATAAAGGCAACCGAATGGTTTGTTGTCCCTATTCTTGAGATTGTGCTAGAGTTAGGCCCTATGATTTGGCCTCTTGCTATCCTTGGTGTAATTCTATGCTCATTGCTCTATTTTTATCTTCCTACTGATACACTTTACCTGTATCTGATACTCTTTACCTGTTTGATCTCTATTCATCCTCTTTACCCTCAATGATTGTGGTAAAAATAAAAACTTACCTTTTACCAAGGATAAATTACAAATTTCAAGCATTTCTTCCCACCATTTTGGCTATGGTATTTTGGTTTCTTCCCAATCCAATAATTATGTCTTCTAAATGCTTTATTCTATTATCTTTATCCTGGGAGGAGGCTTTCTCCAAGTGTATTTGGGCAGTTGTGTTATCCAAAGAATTTTGCAACCTTTGGGCCATCATAGCCTTACCAGTCAAGGTTGAATAAATCATTTCTCCAATTTGTTTATGTAATTCGATCTGATCCAAAGGATGAATATCCTTCGCCATGACCTCAAAATTTGTTCTGAGATAATCTGTTTCTAATTGAGGTTGTTACACTTTAAGCTTGAAGTAGCTCATTATCATTTTGCCTTCTTTAATGTCATAGGCTGACATTAATCTATTTTGATTAGTGAGAGCCATTTTCAAATATTGATTGTACACCTGAAGCCTTAATGGATCATTCTGGATTTTATTTCTATAAATGTCTTCTTGATATCTGGAGTATCTTTCCCTGGTGGCTTAAAAGATGATACCTCTGCACTTTGCTATCTTTCTAGCTCCTATCTTTGGGAGATAGTGGATGTTCCTCCTACTGGATAAGTTTGTTGGCTATCTACTCCTTCTTTCCTCTAACTATCAGTAATCTCTTCAAAAAGTTCCTCCTTTGAAAGGGGATTTAACCTTTGTCTTTTTCTACTAGGCTGCTCTGAGGGTCCACTAGCAGGGGTAGCTACTTCCCTGTCTCTCTTTTTATTCCTTTCCTCATTCATAGGAGTCTGCACGATTGGAGGTTCTCCCACATTGCTTTAAGTTGGAGGAGTTGGCATTTGGGCATGTTCTTTGGAAGTTTCAGGCTGCTTAGAAATTGTAGACTGTTCTGTGACTTGAATGCTGGTTTCTAATTCTTTACCTTTGGATGACCCTGTGGCTGGTGTGTTGGTTTCCTATGAAGGTTGCTAAGAGGTTCCAGCAGTGGATGCACCAATTTCTAATCTTTGTACCTGCCCAAAAGGATCTAGGTCAAGTGTTTTCTCAAGATCTTTCATAACATTCTCAATATTGACATGTTCATTATCATTTTCTACTAGGGTACCTTCCCTACATTCGTCCATATTTGCAAATCGTTCAATCTTTGGAATCCTCTGGTGAATGTATGGTGACAACCTGTTCTTCATTCTTCTATCACATATAAAGCTGTTAGGGTCATATGGTATCCACCCAAAACTCTTTTGTAACTTAAGATGATCTTCTAAAATGATTTATGCTTCTCTCCATGCTTCCCTAATGTTGCAGACAAAATGGCCTAACTGGTTCTTGATTCTAAGCTGAGCTTTCTTCTTGGCATTATAAGAATGAACCAGGTCTGAATTTATTATTTGCCTGAAGTATTCCAATGCAAATAGTCCCATTGGAACATACTTTGGTAGTTTAAAAGGGCAGCGCTTACACCCATAAATCCTGATTTTTGTATGCTTATTGTATAGGTACCAATCACCTATTCTGTACTGCTTGGAGAGTTGGAGGATCTTCTTTATATCATCACTGATACTAGGAGGGGAAATCCTGTCAATAAGGTGGTTGTTGGATGATCAAATTGATCAATGAACTCAATGTATGAGTAAGGGGACTCAGGGGAATAATGAAAAATGGGACTCCAAAATATGACAGACCTGGGATTTCCTTTGGTGTCAAGTTTCTTGACAGGGAAAGGGAAGTTCTCTAACTGATAATACAATATAAGATGATAAATGAAGGTGGTATATTTGAAGACTTCTTCATTTTCCTGTCTCAGGAATTGGTCATGAATTTTATTGGCAATATGGGAGGCATAGTCATATTTAACAGTGGGGGGTTGTCAAGGAGTAAAAATTGACAACAACACTAGGGTTACTTCATAAACATATTCACTAGTGTTAAATCCCATAACTAAAGATATCATATCCACTATAAGTATTCCCATATCTGTGAAGAAGGTTTGTCCATAAGGGGGTGGGCCTTTGGGCTGATGTTTTTCTAACATGAAGGTCTGACAGATGCGAATAAGCTCTGATTGTGATAGTTCAGTGGATTTTTCAAGTAAGTAGCCAACTAAAAGGGGAGTAAGGGCTTGACCAGGGGAAAATTACAACATTTCATTGATGGATTGAGCAGTTATGGGGAAAAGGACTGTTTGACTAGGGGACATGACTGCTCTTCGGTTAGGGTAATAGTTTGCTTGGCATTGATGAATTATATCAGGGAAAACATGGATTAAGGGGAGGAAATACATGGGAAGGTCAGATTCCCATAGTCCTAGAATATCTGAGACATTTAGGTAGTTGTCTCTGGTTTGGCAAAAGACCTTAATGTGATTCTGGTCAGTGGCTAGGTCCTTTATTTGGAAGTCTTTATCTGCAAGAGGTAGATAGTCTTGGTCCTTATGAGTGGCATTGATTGGTGTGACATTCAAAAGAACAGGTTTTTCCATTTCTGGTTCCTGTGGATTCAGAAAAGCAATTTGGGTTACTGTAAAAAATGGGAAAAAGCAGTAGGTGTGGGAACTTATATAGTGAAACACAGACTGAATTTGCAATGAATTTTGGCCTTTTATGTGGAATTGCAGTGTAAAACATGAACTTGTAGGGTTTCGGTGGAAATTGGACAAATACCTGTATTTGGGGAGTGAACAGTGCAATGACAGGTACTGTTGGCGGTTAACAAGTTCCGAGTTGCATCGGCTGCAAGTCTCTCAACAAGGTGGCGGTTAGAAAACTTGGGCAGTTCAATTCGACGTCCTTTGCATGGGAACGTAGGTTGCAATACAAAACAATGAAAATGACGTTTTGTTTGTTTTATTAACAAAATCAAGGTTGGGGGGGGTGGTGGGGGGGGGGGGGGGGGTGGGGCGGGGGGGGGGTGGAGGGGGGGGAGGGGCGAGCGGGTGGGGTTTGTTTCTCGGGCAGAGACGTGCGCGGGGAATGATGTTTTGTCATATGCAGAGCGTGGTAAGCAGTATGGTATCATATCGCTTTTGGGGTTAGGTGGTATTTGGCCAGGAGCCAACGATTCCACAGGTTTTGCGACACGTGGCGAGGGTGTTGTGCAAAAATCACTTTGTGATCGCGCGCTAACGTGCGACCACAAAGTGGTGTGTGATATCGTTAATGGTCGTTGGATGATGGAGGCGCGATCGGATGGTTGATAGGAGGCGCAATGCAGCGGGGTTTAGTGTGAACAGGCTCGACCCAATTAAGACTTGTTTAATTACATCGAGGGTGATATGATTGGTTGGGAGGGGTTCTTAATTAACCGTGAGGGTTAATTAATCCCATTTAACGCAGCAGGGGGATTAGGTTGTTAACTAGTTACGGGTTAACTAGTTAATCCTTTTAAAACATATTTATGGTTATAATTAACCAAAGGGGGGGAATATATAAAATTTCGTGATTTTTATATATATTTAAATATTATGGGAAAGGGTGAAATTGTGCGGGATTTACATAATACATAGGTTAGTAGTTAATATGACATGAAATGTAAAAGCGCTAAAAAAACATCAGAATGGGTATTTAAACTTAGGCTTAAAGTGGAAAAAAGGGGTTTTTATGTAATATTGTGAATTTTTCCTAAGTAAAATGGGATTTTACTTAGGAAAAGACTTATGATATTAAATGAATGGTTTATGGATGATTCTAAGTATTTAGGCTTTTTAAATTATTGGGCCGAGTGTCTGGTCCCTCTAGAAGTCAGAGAAATGCTCTAAGCCCCTCCAATTTAGAAAATACCTTAGTCCTTAGGGGAAATTAGTGAATAATTAGGGAAAATGAGAAGGGGAATTAATCATTGTGACTTTGCTTTGCTTGTGATGTCTTCAATGTAGTGTATGCCTTAGCCTTGAGATGAAAAATGAAATATTAACACCATTTAGAGACATTATTCATCACATATGATTCTGTAACGTCAACCACCTACCCTACCTATTTTAACCTAGCATTTTTCTTCTTTATTTGGGTGCACTTAGACTGGCAAACCCTTATCAAATCTTCCTTTTCTTTTACATAATGATATCTATCTAAATCTACACTTATTACATCCAAGGGCTCAGATTAAATTGTTGAGCTCCTTTATTTACTCTACCTATCTACTTATTTTCCAAGATTACACTGTTTGGTCAGATATTTATCCTATATTTCTATAACATGAAATTGAAAAATGAATGAGCCAAGTTTAAACAGTTTGACTATTCATGAATAGTGGCATAAGTGATAAGCTGCACACAATTTGTTTATTACACAAAATGAAAAAGTAGTGGCATTTAGACTTGCACACTTTCCTGGTCTTTTTGTTTGGGGTTCATTTTCTTTCATTTTTTGACCATCTGTATTCTTTTTACCCTTTGATTTTTCTTTTAGGGTATACCCTCTTTACATTTTTTAAATTTTTTGATATTTTTAAAATATGGAAAACCTTTTCAACAAGAAAAAGTATGAACATATTACGTAGCTCATCAAGTCAATCATGAGATATGACACCTATTGGTATAGGGGCCTAACAGGTGGAAGGAAGTTCTCCTTTCGAATGGGTTTAAAGTTATAAGAACAGGGATGGCCTCAGAATATGATCTTGTTGGGCTTCATGAAACCTACAGTCTGCAAAATCTGGACTTGCGGAGGCGGCAGACTACATGAGGAAATGCAGAAGGCTAGTTGGGGGGAGATGTTGTGTACCAAATCGCGCCATCTTTCTATCTATTTCTATTATCCTTTTTGACCTTTTTGTACTCATTTACCTATGATGTTATAATAAACCTACAAGGTAAATACCCCTGACTTGTCTAATTGGAATATTTTAATTAATGAAGTAAATTCACGGAGTCTTATATATTCACAAGTACTAAAATATATGTTTGAATGCAGCTTGGAGAACAGGAACCCTCGCTTCAGCATCTCACAACAGATCTAGTAACGACCAACCCTAAGGAGGCCGTGCAGATAGAGTCACGATTCCCTGGATCTATTCTTGGACCTTTTAGCTATCTCGGACATCTGGTGATGGTGTCATTCCAACTGATGTACATTCTAAATATGCGGTTACCATGTTTTACGGAGATCTGTTAATCTCCCTCATTGTGTATAAAATGCAGATTCTTCCTGCGAATGGGGGTTCTCCCATCACTATTGCAATCACCTGTTACATATTAATAAAATACCATCTATTTTGCTGCTCCAATCTTCTCCGTGACTAACATAGCCCTGATCAGAGAGTTGGGCCCACTCTTCTGATCAGGTGCTACGTCTTTGTGTGTGTGTCATTTATTAGTTTATGCTTCTTGTTATAGTTCTTTCATGTTTATGATTATTTTTGAAGTCTTGTAGTTAGTTTAATCTTACAGTCACGTTTTGAACCTTAAACCACTAACCCTTGGTCAGAACGGATTACGCATTTGCCCCTACATATACCTTGCGCATTGCCTTGAAAGGATACGCACTCGGACTGATAAATTAATGTCAGAATAGGGTGAATAAATCGTTCATACCTGGACACCAACACAGCTCAAAAGCTCACATGTTTGGTATAAACCAACCTTCTTCTGGTATTATTCATAACCCTGCTGATCCTACTAGATCAAGTAAGTCCAATACCAATAGGTTCAGAATCCCTTTGGTCTGTCTGGATCAAGCAATGTTCAGTATCAGCAGCCCTATGGGGCTCAAGTCCAATACCAAAGTCCTTACGTTCTATATGGTTCTCAAGGAATGGTTAATCAACCTTACACCCTCCAATCTGGGCAGTACATCCAGCCTTGCTATGGCCAGATTCAGTTCATAAATTTCCTGGGCACTGTTCAAGTACCCTTGCAGCAGGAAGGACAGCCTCTACAACAACAAGGGAAGCATTTGTTACCACAAGGGAAATCTTTGTTACCACAAGGGAAATCTTTGTTGCAGCAAGCGATCTCTGCCCAATCGCAAGGGAAAATGATCCTGCAAGAAGGTCAGCTGCAACAACCACAAGGTCAACCCTTGCAACAGTTGCAGCAAACTGCGGAGCAGCAGATGCAATATGCTCCACACACCTCTCAACTCATGTCGTCACAGGGCCAACCTTTCCAGCTACAAGGACAAATTTTGCAGCCATAAGGTCAACCCTTGCAACAACAAAACCAACCAGGGTAGCAGCAACCCTTGTATACATATCAACAGGGTCAACCCTTGCAGGGGCAGGATCAAGGTCAAGTATTATAGCAGCAGGCTCAAAATCCTCATGTCCTAGGCCAACAGGTTTAGAATCCTGTACACCAAGGGCATCAGGTACAGAATCCCTTTGTCCAACGACAACAAGTGTATCAACCTTATGCCCAAGGACAGCAGGTCCAAAATCCTCTTGTTCAGGGACAACAAGTTCATCACCCGTATGTTCAAGGACAACAGGTCCAATATCCATATGTCCAAGGTCAATAGGCTCAACATACTTTTAACCCATATGTTGCTTATCAGCAACCTATGGCCAGACAGTTCCAAGGCATTCAAGGTCAAAATCCTCCCTATGGTCAAGGTAATCCATAATGGGGGTGGCCTCAGATTCCATATGGCCAAAATCCCCCACTGTGGGGCCAAAATCCTTACCAGCATGGATGGCCTCCTCCGTACGGACCCGCTTATCGACCTCCCATGCCTTTTAACACCCAATTTCCATTCTTCGCTACAATCGAGTTGCCAGACGTATCTCATGCTATGAAGGATCAAATCCTTCATTCGTTGTACTGGCCTCCGGCGTTGTCCAAGATACCAAGTGATTACCCAAAGTTCAATGGGAAAGATAAAGAATATCCTCAGGCCCATGTGATGACAGATCACCTCTGGTTCTCATCGAACTCGTATGTTGATGATTTCATTCCTCTCTGTCTTTTCCAATGAACCCTCATCGGTGTTGCAGAGAAGTGGTACATTGAGCTACCTTGAAGTACTTACCATGACTTTAACTCTTTATCCATGCCTTTCCTCTTTCATTTTCAATTGCGAGTTTGCTATGAAATTGGCATCTATTTGCTCACATCGCTTAAGCAAGATAATGCGACACACATCTCTAATCACATTCATGAATGGAGACGTCGCCTAATCAAATTTGAGATTGATGATCAATTGCTCACTGCATAGCTATGGGTGGATGCGTCACTAAAGAGGAGGCCATCACTCCTACCTAGTACTTGGATCTAGTTTACTCTCAGTATGGCACTTTGTACGAGTTATTACCCGATTCTCTGTGGCCATCATCCGATACCACAGCATCAAAGTCATAAGTTGTACCTCCCATTGATAGAGTTATTGGTTCAGTATCCCAGACCCCTACTGTATCTTCTTCCAAACAAAAGTCGATCTCAAATGTTGTTCCTAATAATTCATCCCAAAATCCACCTAGTCCTGGTAAAACCTTAGAGGTCCATGATGTCCAGTCTACCGCAGCAGACAAATCCTCGAAAGGAAAGAAGAAAGGAAAAGGCAAGGGTAAAGCCAATGCCCCGAAACAGGGTCCTCCCAAATCGCCTGCTCACGAGTCTTCGCAACGAAAACCTAAATATCCCTGCCTCATTTGCGAGGAAGATCACTACACTAAGGATTGTCCCCGATGATCAGAAGTTATTCGCTTGCTCAAAGGGACCCCCGCTGTCCCCAAAGAGCCATTTCCGTCTCAACAGACTCAAATGGTAGACCAACCCCAATCTGCTTCCTCCGAATCTCAACTGTTCATAATGAGTACGCCTATTAATGTGGCTACTAGATTGAAAGACTATCAAACTCCTACTTCGACAGCTAGGAAAGAGAAATAAGAAGCACCTTCTTCTTCTACCCCTAGTTACGACCCTCTTCATATTGAGCGCCCTAACCCTAATTGTGCTATGCGGCCACCCTCTCGAGGTGTGCTACAAAAATCCTTGTATAATCCCAACGCCCGAGCTTCTCAGCACTACAATATTTTTAAGTATTTGGCTCAAGCACCATCAACCATGTCGGCTCTCGAGGTACTCCAAAGCTGCCTAACACAACGGAAATATTTATTGTCAGCTATCTGGGGCATCAATCCCACCGATTCCAATTTGATATGTTTTGATCTAGAGAACCATGTTTTGTGTCTCCCTCATCAGATTACCTTTCTTATTCAGGTAATCATCAATGAGAAGACCATCCACCAGACTGTCATCGATGAAGGTGCTTCCCCCTGCATCATGCCAGCCGCATGTTGGAAGGATATTGGTTCTCCTGCTTTGAACCAATCTCCAAACACTTTGGAAGCTTTCGATGGGCGCGATTTGTGACCCTTGGGTGTCTTACCTAACCTTTCCATCACCTTGGTAGGCAACACAATGCAAGTCAAAGTAGAAATTGTTGACGCCAATACCAATTATAATCTTCTACTTGGCCAAAGTTGGACCCATGCCATGCATGTCGTGGCCTCCTCTTTATTTCATGTGATTCATTTTCCCCATCAAGGGAAGATTGTCACTATCGACCAACTATGTTTCTTTTCCTCTTCCTCTTCAGATGGCAATGTTCCGTACGTTAAGCGCACTAGTGATCCCTACGAGAGTGTGGGGGCAGGTCTTTTCAAAGGTTCTACCTTAATGGGAATTTTTCCACTCCCACCTCCTCATGTTGCCTCTGTCAACATGATCTCGGTCAAATTTGATCCTTGGGTCATACCTTCACCAGATCTTGTTGATTCCTGGGGCGAGCTCATGTCGCTTAGTCTGCCGAAGTCAATTACGTGGAAATTGTTTCGGCTTCAAGTTATGCATCCTCTGATTCTTTTATGTCAAAGACATCTCTAGATACATACTCTCAATCCCTGTGGCTTGGCACTTTAGAATCACCTGATCCCTTAGCTGAGACCTTCCTTGCTGATGAAGATATCATGGAAGTCATGTCTCTTGAGGAACCACCTTGGATCGATACTCATCATCCCTCCTCGTTCCTACCTCACTTGGCGGTCATGTCTACCATTTTTGAAGAGTCATCTTCTCCCTTTCCACCACTGGTTGTTACTCATGAAGTATGGTCGAAAGGAAATCTGGGTAATATTACCCAAACGATGCCGATTGACATTTTTATCAGACTCGATATCGTTGAACACATTCATATTGGGGTATCTTATTCTCTTGATAAGATCAAGACATATACTTGCCTATTTCAGGAATTCCATGATGTGTTTGTGTGGTCCTACGAAGAAATTCCCGACATTGATCCTAGCATTGTAGTGCACGAAATACCAATGCATCCATGTGCAAAGCCCGTTTGTTAACGGCTTCACCCGATGCACCCTAGGAAGGCCGCCATTATTAAAGGTGAAATTAAAATCTTCTCAAAGTTGGGTTCATCTATCCCATCCCCCTTACAGACTGGGTGTCCAATATTGTCCCGATGGCTAAAAAACAGGGCACGATCTGCGTTTGCGTCGATTATCGAGATCTCAATCATGCCTGTCCTAAAGACAACTATCCTACTCCCTTCATTGAGAAAATCATTGATGAGTGTGCTAGAAGCGAGATCTTTTCCTTTATGTACAATTTTTCTGGTTACAACCAGATCAACATCGCACTGGTAGATCAAGAAAAGACAACTTTTATCTGTCCGTGGGGTATGTTCGCGTACAAGAAGCTCCCTTTTGGCCTCAAAAATGTTGGAGCCACGTTTTAGCGGGCAATGTCCTATGCGTTTCATGATATTCGCAACATTGTCCAGCCTTACTGGGATGACCTTCCTGCTCATTCTCGTAAGTACCAAGATCACCCAGACCATCTTCAGCAGATTTTTCTGTGCTACAGACACTATAACATTTGGTTAAACCTGCATAAATGGTTTTTCTGCGTAGAATCAAGACGACTCCTCAGCTTCATAGTTTCCAAGGACAATATTCGCCTTGATCCCCTAAATGTTGAGGCCATTATAAATTTACCCCCTCCATCTTCATTGCACCAACTCCAGAGCCTATAAGGAAAGGCCAACTTTCTTCTCCGTTTTATACCTAATTATGCCAGGCTAGCTACAGGATTTACCCAGTTGCTAAAACAAGGAACACCCTTTGTATGGGACGAGGTGGCCCAAAAATCGTTTGACGATCTCAAGGTCATCCTTGTAAATGCTCCTCTGTTGCACCTGCTGGACTATTATCGAGATTACTTCCTTTACCTAGTCGCAGCCCCTAACACCATTGCTATGGTCTTGGTCCAAGACGATGACGAAGGCACCGAACTTGTGATCTATTATCTTAGTCGGAATCTCCTCGACACTAAAACATATTATGCACATGTCGAGAAGTTGGCTTTGGTTTTCTTCTAGGTTGTTCAACACTTTCGGCACCCTTTTGCGCACGACTACAATGATTTCTAAATGAAACTCAATGACCTATATCCTGACTCGTCAGTTGCTAGGGGGCAAATATTCTAAATGGATCGTGATCTTGCAAGAATTAAATTTGGTATTTACTATGGCCAAATCTAAGAAGTCACTTGTTTTCACCGAATTGATTTGTTCCCTTCCCTCCAAGTCTCTCCCTGCTGGTGCAGATGAACAACTTCAGGATGAGACCCTCTTTCTGATTAGCACCCTTGATCCATGGTACGGTGATATCATTGTGTATCTCCAGACGTCCACGTTCTAGTCCGCATTGACCAAGGATGATCGCTGAAGGATTCGTGATCACTCCCAACCCTACCATATTATTGGAGATACTTTATACTGTATTGGTGTCAATTCAGTTCTTCGCCAATGCCTTACGATCGAGGAAGCCAAAAGAGTTCCCAATTATTTCCACTCTGGGGAAGGTGGTGGTAATATGTCTGGTTACACTACAGCTCAAAAAATCCTTCACACTAGTTATTTTTGGCCATCTATCTTTAAGTATTGCATTCTTACTATTTGCAAGTGCCACAAATGCCAAATTTACCAACACAAGATGCGTCCCCCACTTGCTCACCTACACCCCGTCATTATCGTTGGTCCTTTTGCCAAATGGGGCATCGATTATATGATATGTAACCCTCATTCTGCCCGGGGGCATGGCTATATTATCGTCGCTGTGGATTATTTCACCAAATGGGCAAAAGCGATGCCGACATACTCTGCAAATGGTAATATGGCAGCTCAATTCATTTTCAACCATGTTATTTCCAGGTTCAATGTACCTCAAGCCATTTCCACAGAACATGGCTCCCATTTTAGAGATTACGTGATGGTTGACCTGACATTTGAATTGGGCTTGCGCCACGATGGCTCGACCCCATATTACCCTTAGGCCAACAACCAAGTTGAAGCCATGAACAAAGTCTTGGTCACAATGCTTCAACGTCCTATTGGGATGCACAAGTCAAATTAGCATCTCATGCTCTTTTCAACTCTGTGGGCCTACCAAACCTCAACTAAAGACGCAACTGGTTTCACACCATTCCAACTAGTCTATGGTCTGGAAGCAACATTGCCGATCAAATGCAAGATTCCTTCACTCAAGTTAGTTGTTGAACTCCTCCCCGAAACATCACCTCAAGAGGAACGCCCCTTATATTTAGAATGATTCGATGAGACTCATCGTCTCGCCGCCTTCATCATCGAAGCTCAAAAGAAACGGGTCAAATCCCATTTCGATTAGTCAGTCTCCCATCGCGCGTTCTCTAAGGGTGATTTGGTCTTACTATAGGACCAAGCTAACGATAAGCTAGGGGCAGGCAAGTTCGAACTGATGTGGCATGGGCCCTCCAACGTGAAACACATTTTGCAGAAAGGAGCCTATGAGCTTATTGAATATGAAGGAAATCCTCTCGATAAGCCCCAAAACGGGCTTTACCTCAAGAAGTACTATGCTTAGGTCATCTTGCATGGTTACTTGTGTACATTAGTGTGTCATTCATTTTTGTACAGTATGGTTTTGTGTGTTAGTTTCAAACATCCTTCCTGTTTACTATGCTTTTCTTGCTTTGCAGATGTCTGCGACTCCCCACATTGGTCTCGCTGATGGTGCTTTCTGTAGTACCCGGAACGTATAATCCTCGGCATGGGCTATTTATGACCCTAACGGTGAGTTGATTGACCATCAAGGTATCTATCTTCATTGAACTATTGTCATAAGCCATCGCTCTGGAGATCAGAGAGTTGGTTGTCAACTTGGATTCACAGCTTGTCATCCTTCAACTCAACAGGAAATATTCTATGAGAAACCCTCAAATATTGAGAATGTATCTCCGTATTCGTCTATTAGAAAGAAATTTTGATTACATTACATATCATCATATTCCTAGACGCATGAATACATTGACAGATGCATCAGCTAATCATGTGTTGGATAGGCATTTACAAAACATGTGAAAAGATAAAACAAACCATTTGTACCATAGTAGACAAGGAAATACAACATATATATATATATGGTGATAATGTTTGATACATAAGAACCCCAACAAATAATATGTGTGTCTAAAATAACATCGGCCGCTCCCAGACCTCATATATCTGTGACACGTAAGCCTCAAAAAATGTAAGTGATGGACCTAGGAACTAATCAACATGGTGATCATGGTAGCATGATATGGCTTCAGTAACACAAGTCAACAATCGACAGATCCGATCCGAGACTCCCACCATGTGTCTCTGGTACTGAAGAGGGATGTCTCCTACCCGACCATACTCTAGGATACCACGAGTCAACCCTTCAA
Source organism: Pinus taeda (assembly GCA_000404065.3). NCBI lineage: Eukaryota > Viridiplantae > Streptophyta > Pinopsida > Pinales > Pinaceae > Pinus > Pinus taeda. Next base: position 78,388 of record APFE031637101.1, read on the forward strand.
GGTTCCCCCTGATCTCCTCCTCATTGTCACTCCCTTCCTGATAAGGAGTGACAACATCGAGAGGGCAAGGGACGCGCCTGGCTATTGGGGACATCCCAGCAGGCCACTCTGGTCCAACGTCTACATTGACAAGAGAAATTTTATAAGCACATATACACCAAAAACAATTAAAAAACTCTCAAATTTAACAATTTTACTTTTTACCTTCATCATTGAAGTCCTCTCCATATGGTAAGGGCATATCTGGATCTCCACGGAAATCGGTGCCACTATATGGCCAATCCTCCACGATGATCTTTTTTCATCGTATCCATGAAAAGAATGTAGGTCAGTATGACATTTGCTGACCCCTAGTGACCCTGGGCATCAAACGACTCTAGTGGGCCATCCGCGGATCGTGTGGCATAGGAGGATCTACCACAGTTAGTTGATACTCGAACAATGGTACCCATTCCAAGAAGGTCATAACCACATATCCGAAGAAAAAATGCTTCAGATTCCTTGCCTTAGCTTTGGATACCTGGCTTTTGATGTTGGTCTTCATGGCCTCTACCCCATTGAAGATCGTAGGAGCTGTATAGTCAATAGCATAAAGGAACTTCGAGTTGTTGGTCTCATGTTCCACCTGGGACCTTGCCACTTTGTTGATAGTCAATAGTATCACTCTCAGTGTTAGATCCCGAACACTGGAAATATTTATCTTCCCACTTTTGGATTTTAGGGCCTTAGGGCAATGTTCGACAAGCAATGAAAATATGCTTGCCCCAATCGGTCGTGACCCATACAAGTTCACTAGCTCCCCTCTGCGGGATAGTCCAATGATGAAGTATATATCTGAAGTTTCCAACTCCAAGTCCTGGTCGCCAATGACAAATATCTCCCGATTAATGTCCCAATGACTAATCAGGTACCGAAGCAACTCTGGCTGAGCCCACATCCCTGGCGTGAGAAAGAATTTGACGAGCCCGCAAGCCCTCAAAGATTCCAGGAAATTTGGGTCATTCATTACCTGGGTGTCAACATCTTCACGTTCCCGTTCTTTCCAATCCACCATTTTCAGTGATTCTTTCCCGCAAAAGCCATTAATTTGGGTCAATAATCATGCTTGGCCCATAAAATTTCAGTTTAAATGGTGATTTTTTGAGGAAATAAGGTTTTTCCCTATCCACGGCACCAGCGCGCTTGTTTTCAAAACAGTTGCACTGAACAGCACGACTAGCTTTGTTAATCACCCTCGGCCAACGTGATTCAATGCCCAAAAATTGCATCGACTGAGGGCGAAAAGGTTTTTCAAAAACCCTCTCAAAAAACTAAAAAAAATAGTTAAAAACCGAAATAAAGGACATGAAAATGGAGCTCAGGGATTTACTTTTTACCTGGAACTGGCGACTCGTTAATTGACCTCCCAGATCTCCCGCAATCTACTCCAGAACAATTAGGGCAAAAGTGAGTAAAAAGTTTTCACTGCAAGGTAAAATGGTAAATGGTAAAAATATATTTACTTTTCTCCTTTTTATTCATTTTTTCATGAAAATATCAGGTTTTGTAAATATTTTAACCTATTTTTGCCTCAAGAACTCGATAATACACTTTACATTTTTTCACAGTGACAGGTGATGGATGTTCGACGATGATGACGAGTCACGTTACAACTCTTTTCTCGACTCGTTAAGCTCATATGAAAATATTTCCCTGTGTTTTTCCCTTTTGACTCGTAAAAGAAAATAAAATCGAAGGTCCGCTTTCAACTCTTTTCTGAACCTTTAAAAGCAAAAAGATGGCCGAGCCCTTATCATTTCGAACTCGTTAACGAATGCAAAACATTTCGTGCCCAATATAAGTTTACCCCTTTTTCGAGCTGGGAGGCACTATTTATGAAAAAGGTACTCCTTGACTGAAATGGTCGAGCAGTTCTCCCAAGTATTGTTTTCTACCTTTTCAGGCTCGAGAGACGCAAATGTACGAAAAGGGACCATGTGGAGTTTTCTTTTCCGTGTCTTTTTCAAACTCTCTAAACATGAAAAAGATACTGAGTTACACCTTTGTCAGACTCGTTAACTATTAAATGACATTAGATTCATCACCATGACGAACATGAGCTTCTCCTTCCTAGGGCTCATTAAACATACTAGGTTGGATTCGTCCCAAAGATGAACTTACAGTGCAAGCATATGCTATCCCCTTCAAGCTTGCGATTAAAAAATAGTTGGGGTACCTGCCAGAAATGGTGGGGGAAAATTTGGAAATCTATCAATTGTTTCGGCAGCTCACTCCTGAAACATGATACTTTTTTCTTCGTGTTGGGTTGGGATATCCTCCTTTGTATCGTTGACCTTCTTGGGTTTGGGCTGTTCATTTTTGCCTTCCATTTGATCTTTTGCCACATCATCATGACCACCAATCCCATGGATACAAAAGCTGCCAAGCTTCTAGTTGTGTCACTGATATGTTCAAGAGTTGTCCTTCTACATTTACACTTACCTCTGATTCTCTGTATCATCCAAAATAATTTTACATCCTTTTGTCTCGTGTTGATGATGTGGGAAACATTATGGCCCTCCTTTGACATGGTCATTTCCCGTCGAATTCAACTCATTATCTGGGAAGTTGACTAAGAGATTCCCTTCCAGTACCTTAGAGCTTGAATGCCCTAATGGCAAGTTCTTCACACTCGACTACAATTTCACATCATTGGCTTTTGATCGAGTGATTTCACGTGTGTTTGACTTCAATTACTCTATTCATATTCCGTGGATTGTGCTGATAGTACCTTAAGGACCATTGTCGTTAATGGTGGTTTCCCTTGCGCTTGTTAACAATTTACATCATTGACTGGTAATCAAGAAACTTTCTATCATGTTTGACGTCAACACATCTATTCACATGTTAGAATTTGTAGTTTGATCGAGTCGTGTTGGAGCGCGAGACCCTGGACTCAAATCACAAAATCCCAAGTTGCGAAATGAGGTGACATGGTTATGTTGATATGCATGTCTCTTTCAGATCCATGGTTGTGACCATACCATGAGTTATCGGATGTGATCCTTCTCATTATTAGATGGTTGCGACTATGCTTCAGTTTCATTATGATCCCATTTGACGGATGGTTGCGCCCATACCTGGATCCATTTAGATGATCATTCTTTGGATGGTTACATCCATATCACGATTCATGTATCATTTGATAGAGTTATCAGTGATGTATATGTATATGTACTTGCTTGTAAGTTTTCCGACAACAAACTACAGTTCCCCGCACTGATTCATAAAGCATTTCATCCCTCACTTCAGTTCATCCTTCACGCTTTAGGGGAATCTGCTACATAGAATTTTTTCACTGTCCCTGCACTCCCCATTCCTTGATCATGGAGGACCTCTACAGTGAACCTCGCATGCTTTTCCTTCATGAAGAAACTCCCTCTCTGTCCCTCTTCATGAAAAGATCAATTCCCTTTTGCACTGTTTCCCCTGAAACTTCTGTTTTGCCCAGTTTACAATACCGGTGCTAATGGCCTTTGTCTCCCTCGCACCAATGTGCAGAGATTAGCACTATCCCTAGCACCGACCAGAGCGGCTGAACTATGTTCCAGTCATGTCATTCCTGTTATGGAAAGTTTTTTAGATTAGGAGCTGAAGCTTTGTAACGGAAGTCTGGTAAATGATTTGGTTGGATGGGGTCGAGGATGTCACCTTGGGTTCCTTTTCCCCTATAATGATGGAACTAACTCAAGGGATAATCCCTTCTCCCATGAGAAGAGGATCCATCTCCCATCCATTCATCCTATATAAACCTCCCTTCTTCCCAAGCACAAGCTAGTGTTAATGTTGGTGTGCTAGTGCTATTTTGGTTTGGAGTAAACAACAAGTTATTCCTAGTTGTAGCTATCTAGTTGTGTGAGGGAGAAGTGTGATTTGGTTTGGAGTGAAGCCTAAAGGGAAGAGCCTTAAAGCTATTGTAGATTGAGGCCATCATGGAATGCTAGCAGAAGTGTGTGGGAACCTGATCTTGTCAGTGAAGGACTGCAATGTCAAGACAATGGTTGTAATCTCTCTTTGATATTAATATATGCAACTATCAATTGATTTCCTACATGATCTTTCATCTTACATATTCATGGCTTAATGTTTCTTGACTTGTTAAGTAGGTTGAATTACAATTTGTCTATTATCACGGTTGTTGTTTGGTGTTCTTTACTTGTTTCAGGTGCTTGAAGAAGGAAGTGAGAGATAGTTGGAGCAAGCAAGAAAGGACATCATCAAATGGGATAAGATGACTAAGAGGTAGGCCCTCTTAATTAGTTCTAACCTACGGAAATCTTCCATAGAATGTATATGTTTGGGCTAGACCCATTATTGGGCTAGAGGAATTTGTTTGTGTTTGCACTTATAATTTTAGTTCACCACACAAAGTCCAAATCAATTGTCTGCTCAACCACTTCCAAATCCAAATAATAATAAAAAATCACAACCTATTTACAATATGGAAGGACAAAAGTTCCAAACCTACATGATAACTCCATTAGATCTAAACAATGTCCAACTTAGATCTGGTAGAGTATTGGAAAAGAACTCCCAGTCACTTGTTATTCAGGAATCTGAAAAAGAGAAATCTCTTAAACAAGAAGAAAAATCTCAAAATGAAGCCACCCTTGTACATTCTGATATGAAAAAATGATTTTATTACCTTATTATGATATGATAGGTGAACTGAAGAATGTTTGTATAAAAATTCCTTTGTTACAAGCTATCAAGGAAATACCAATATTTGCAAAGACAATCAGGGCGTTAGGTATTAAAATACCAGGAAGAAAGAGAAAAAGAAGTTAAAAGAATTCAATTAGTTGGAAAAATTGTAGATATCATGATGGGAAAAACAACAATTCAGAAATATCTTGATCTAGGAATTCCCATTGTGAAAACACATATCAATGGTATCTAAATTCCAAACACATTGGTTGATTTAGAAAAATTTATAAACATCATGAGTAAACAAACTAAGAATCAATTGAAACTTCCTAATCTTCAATATACACCTACATTGTTGCAATTAGCAAACAGGTTTGTTATTAAGATTGATGGTGTATTAGAAGAAATATTTGTATCCTTAGATTCTTCGGAGTATCCTATTGATTTTATGCTTCTAACACCCAAGAGTAATTTAGGAGGACATCCATTGATTCTATGAATACCATGGTTAGCTATAGCTGATGCTTTTATACTTTGTAGATCTGGTGATATGTTTAATTTTTATGGAAGTTCAACAAATAAATTCACATTATATCCTCCTACAAAGACAAAAATAGAGGTAGAAAGCGAATAATGGATAGATGATGATATTGATATACAACCAATATTTGTTACTTCACAAATAGATGAAGAAGATCAGATTTTGAATTTAATGGAAAATAATGAGTCTTCCTCATATTTTGAATCTAATAAAAAATTTTAAGAACAATGTAATATTGAATATTTATCATATCATCAATTATATTTACATTCCATGGAAAAATTTGGAAATTCTTCAATAAAAATATTTCGAGAAAGAACCTTGAATATCAATAATAATCAGGAAGAATTTCAAAAGAAAGATTTAATAAAAATGTTACAAGAACATTCCTCTACTTATGCATGGGAATACACTAACATGGAAGGAATTGATCCAAATACTTATATATATCCTATTTACATCAAAGATATATAGCATATTTACATTGAAGAAAATGCCAAACCAATTTGACAACCTCAGAGGACAATAAATCCAAATTTGAGGGAAATTGTTAAAAACAAACTACAAAAATTGTTTAATGTGAATTTCATTTATCCAATATCAAATAGCCAGTGGGTTTTACCATTTTTAATTGTTCCTAAAAAGAATGGAAAATGAAGAGTATGCATTGACTATAGGGAATTGAATAAAGCCACATTAAAAGTTCATTTTTCACTTCCTTTCATAGACCAAGTTTTAGATGCATGGGAAGGAAAGAAATATTTGTCATTCTTGGATGGTTTTAATGGATATAACCAGATCCCAGTAGCTCCAATAGATCAAGATAAAACCAATTTTACCTATTCATGGGGAACCTATTCCTACCGAGTGCTTCCTTTTGGGTTATGTAATGCACCTAAAACATTCCAAAGGGAAGTTTTAGGTATTTTCATTGATCTCATTCATGATTGTGTGGAAGTTTATATGGATGATTTCACTTTCTAGGGAAATTCCTTTGAAGAAGCTCTTAAAAATTTAGAACAAGTTCTCATTAGATGTAAGGAAGAAAATATCTCATTAAGCCATGAAAAATGTTTTATGATGCTTACTGAGGGGATTGTTTTAGGACACCATATTTCAAGGAATGGAATTAGAGTGGATACATCTAAAATAGAAGTTATTTTTAAATTATCAATTCCAACTTGTCAAAGAGATGTTAGAAGTTTTCTTGGTTTTAATAGTTACTATAGAAGATTCATAGAAAAATTTACAAAAATTGCTTCTCCATTTTTCAAATTGCTCACAAAATATTTTGAACTCATTTCGAATTATGATTGCCAAAAAGCTTTTGAAACATTGAAAGAAAATATTCCTGAAGCATACATTCTAAGAGGACCAAATTAGAAACTACCTTTTCACATTTCAATTGATGCTTCAAATATAGCTTTATGAGTTGTACTAGGACAAATGGATTTAACTCCTTCTGCCATTTACTACACTAGTAAAAATTTGACTCCTACAGAGTTAAATTATACTATAACAAAAAAGGAGTTTTCAGTTGTGGTCCATGACATTAATAAATTCAAACATTACATCACTAGATATGAAACCTTTGTACATACATATCATTCTACAATTAGGTATTTAATGAATAAACCAATCACTATAAGAATAATTACAAGATGATTATTGTTGTTACAAGAATTCAATATTACTATTTTGGATCGACCTGGAAAATAAAATACAGTTGTTGACTTTCTATCTAGGATTGAAAATGATAATAATGATGTACCTATAGAAGATAATTTTCCTAATGAATATCTTTTTGCAATAACTATTAAATCTCCTCCGTTTGCAGATATTGCTAATTATTTGACTATAGGAAAGTTACCACTATACTTGTCTCCTAGAGAGAAAATAAATGTAATTCAAATTAGTGCATATTACTCATGGATAAATGGAGAATTATACAAAACAGGGCTAGATTTGATCATTCGAAGATCTACCAGAGAAGATGAAGTACCGGAGACATTAAAGGCTTTTCGTGATGAACCATGTGGAGGACACTTCACTGATAAAACAACTTCTCACAAAGTCCTTCTCTTAGGATATTATTGGCTTTCCCTTTTTTAGGATTCCAAAGAATATGTTAACAGATGTGATAGTTATCAAAGAATGGAGAAACTTGTTACTTTAGATGAAGTGCCTCTACAACCTCATGTACTCATTGAACCTTTTAAGAAATGGGCTCTGGATTTTGTTGGTCCAATTAATCCACCATCAAGACAAAAAAGGTGCATTCTTGTTTTCACTAATTATGTTACAAAATGGGTAGAAGCTAAAGCACTTTCTTCTGCTACTGAAAATGTTGTAGTTTCATTTATTTTTGAGGATATCTTTAATCATTTTGGTGTCCCAAGGGAAATTATGACAGATCAAGGTACTCAATTTACATCTAATTTGGTACAAAAGATAATGGAGGAATACAAAATCAAACATCTAAATTCTACTCCATATCATCCACATGCAAATGGACAGGTGGAATCCACCAATAAAGTAATTGAAGCAATTATTACCAAGACTTTGCGTCTTAATAGAAGAGACTAGGTAGAAAAGATTCCAAAAGCTTTATGGGCATACCATACCACATGGATAAATACCAAAGGACATACCTCCTATGAACTTGTTTATGGGAAGAAAGTCTTATTTCCTATTGAGTTCCAGGTATGTAGGTTTTAACCCTGTACATAAATTAGCTGCATACGAATTCTAAAACAAAGAAAATAAACAATGCGAGAGCATAACACATAAAACACATATACACAGATATTTCCCACTGGATCCCAAAACCGAGACTGCCAGCTTGATTTTTCATTATGCTCCTTTCAATGTTACAATACATATTTATACATGCTGAAGCATCCAATACCAAGGACCGAAAACCGTCGCATCCAAAACCATGGACTGAAAACCATAGGTAGGTTCACCCAACCTAATATAGGGTCCAAAAAAAAATTTCCTGAGGGGGTTGCCCCAGACCCCGTAGAGGAGGGCTACCCACCCGTCTCAAACCCCCCAGACAAGGGGGGCTGCTGCCCCCCCTGTGAACCCCCCGCTGTGCAATCGACGCAACGAAGGGGGCCTCCACCCCCCCTCTAACCCCTCGGTTCACTACGTAGGTTAGTCATGGAAAGAATATAACACAACCCAACAAGGTAAAGACCTTCAGGACAACTGTCAAATTGGCTCTTGATCTACCTGAAGCACAAAAACAAATAATAGAGTAACTAAATGAACTATATGATATAAGACATGATGCTATTCAAATAACCAACATAGTTCAACAACAAAGCTCCAAGTCGCATGACAAATTCATAAGAGAAAGGAAACTTCAGCGAGGAGATTGGGCATTACTTTTTTACTCAAAATTTGAATATTTTCCAGGGGAATTTCAAACGCATTGGCTTGGGCCTTCCGAGATTGAAATTGTCTTTGATAATGGTGCCATCAGGATTAGAACCATTGATGAAGAAAAAGTGACCTTCCTTGTAAATGGTCATCGATTGAGAATTTATCATAAGCCATTGATAGGGGAAGAATTTGTTAAAAATTTGCAAGACAATATTGATTTGAAGGTGGTTAGGAAGGATTTCCCTTCCTCTCCAACTTAACTCGCAAAGCCTTTTGTTCTCTACTATATATATATATATATTATATATTATATATATATATATATATATATATATATATATATATATATATATAAATATATATATCATAAATGGATAAACATGAAACCAAACATTGTTGGCATGTTTATACATAAAATGTAAGATGAAAACCAAGTACTCTTGGAACCCTAGATTTTGTTTTTAAACCCTGTTCTAATCCAATTTTCTTTGTAACCCTCTTTTTCTTTTCAAAATAAGCAGCTACGGAATTGTTCAGAATATGCAGCTTTAACAAAATTATGTAGTTAATACTAACAGGGACCAACTGGGACAATTGAAGATCTTGGCATAAGAAAATGATCAAGCTTGCAATTGAAGGCATCCAAGGACAATGTACAAAGGCCAGTCAAAACATTGGAATTATAAATCCAAATGTACGTAAATATTAGATTAAATAATAAAGGTAAAAAACATTAGATTATGAAATAAAATAGATGTTATACCACCATTTGAAGTAATCATTACTATTCAACTTCAAATTTAATTATAAATACTATGCCCTATCAACGAAGTTGGTCATAATCCCATTCATCAGTCATCATTGCACAAATACTCAACTCCATAAACATTGATAATTCCTCCCTCATTTCATACTCTATTTTGCCCGAAATCTTTTTCAAATTGATGATTTCACTCTCATCCATACTCAGTTTTCCAAAGCCATTTTCGCTTCATAACCTTGTCAAAAGAAGCAATTGTAGGTCGAGACTTCACAACATGGGGGTTATTGTGAGGACAGAGCCGGATGGGAATAAATTCATGGAGGTTTATTCACATGTCAAACAAATGTTACAACAAGAAAAAAAGGTTGGAAATTGTAGCAAAAATTAATGGCTATGACAAAGAAATAACAAAGTTCTTAAGAATTTAATGGAGTTGAGGCAGAAATTGGAGATGTGAAAATAGTAGTGATAAAATCCTTCATGGCAGATGTAACTGGGCTACCTAGGGTTGATGAAAGATGGTTCAAAAACGGAGGAATTGAAGGAGATGAATGGAGGAAATTTCTAAAAAACCCAGGTATGGACACTTCAGTCTTTAAGAAAGTCATCCCAAGTACAACTCTTAAAAGAAAATGGAGGAATTTATTGTTGCGCATTCAAAAATGTATTACTTGTGAAGGTAGATTCAACAGTATTTTTTTCTATCATATATGTTTGATGATGTGTTTCCTTGAGGGTAATGAAATTAATTTGCCTTATTTCTTACTCAATAGTCTGAAAAAATGACCAGTAATACTCATAGAAAAATATTGTTTATTGAAAATACCATGTATCATCATGGCCTGATAAAAATGTTGATTGAAGCGCACCTAAAAAAAATAGGAGATGATTGGGAAAGTTTCTTAATTAGAAACCACTATAAAGAGGTAGAACATGAGGAACCCAGCAACAAATAAAAAGTAAAAGAAAGTTATCTATAAACCCTAAAGATGACCTGCCTCTACAACAAGAGCAGCCCCCAAAACATGAAATTCCCCTTACTGATGTATTAGAAAATATTAAAATGCATAATTATAACCATGAAAATAGAGGAAATAGAGAAAGCAAAGGCAATACAAAGAAAAGTTCAAAAATAAATTCCTCTCACTAAAACCTCATCCACTTTTAGGAGGAGTGCAAGACTCAACAAAAAAACGAAGGAATCATCTCACAAATCCATAGAGTTTGTCAATTTGGAGGAAGAATAAGGGCTAAAGGCTCCATCACCAATTATTTTTCCTACAATTGCATCATCAATCCTATCAAGAGTTTCATCACCAATTTCTAATACTGTAAGAAGAACACCTAAAATTGACCCAGTCCAATAGGAGATATATGAATATATAGAACATTTGGAGAAAAGAGCTACAGACAAGTCCACTATATCCTCTTCAAATGAAAAAATAAAAATAAAATAAAAATAAATAAAATCTTCAATATGATAGTCCACAAGAACCTCCAATTATAAATACTCTCAAACAGGAAATTTTTGAATTGGAGACACTAAATAGGCACTTAAAATGGGAACATGCAACATTTAAAGTGCATAATGAAATATAGAGGACCAAGAATGACAATATTCTCTTACATCTTGCTATATGGTATGATAATAATAAGAAGCTAAAAGAAAAGAACAAATCCCTTAAGAGAAAAGTCATAAGTCTGAAGTATAAGATTATGATGAAGAAACCAAGAATGGGAGTCACTAAGAAGAAGGAAAAGAAGACAAATCTAGATGTTTTAGCTCAAGTATCTAAAGGAGTTCAATAATAAGAAGGGCTCATCAGTTTTGAAATTTTGCATGAGGACATGCAATAACCTCGGTGTGGGGGAATGTTGGGCCCCATAATTTCTTCTTTCTTATACTCTTTTTCATTCTATCTATTTCTTTTTTACTTTCATAATTACACATTGGGCATCAAGTTATAGAGATTATGACATGGCAGGTATACAATTGTCTTGTATTTCATAAATTGATAATGTTCTTTACTAATTATTTTAATGTTTACTTCAGCAATCGAATTGCAATGATTCTGCAGCTAATACATGATTCTACAGACAAGTCTGTGATTTAACAGGTTCCAAGGTGCCAGCTGGGAAGCGAAATATATGGATAGGTGAAAATTGATGCACTCAATGATTTCCTCCTATTCGTATGAACCAGATTGATGAAAACAGGTCGTAGCAATGTGGTCAAAGGAAAAATCAACCTTCATAATCGGCAACAGGCGAGCGAGAATGAGATTCGTGCCTCATGATTTTCTTTGATAACAACAAATCATGAGTGAATTTTGCAATATTACCTTTTGAAGTTAAATTTGGTTTCTATTGATAGAGATTAGGCATATAGATCTGAATAATTTATTGCTACGATCTCTACAAATATGCATCTCAGTAGAAATGAATAGGTTGTTAAGTAAGGATGCAACAATGAGATTTAAAATTTGTTTTAATTCTCTGTTTATAAAAGAATCGCTTCATTTCCTCAATTTGTGGTGAAAGTGCTTGATCAATAATGTATTGACTGTCTACTTCTCGTGGAGGGCCCTATCGAGACAATAAGGATTATTTCTTTGTTTTAACAGTTGGCTATTAGCCTTATATTCTCGTAGATTTTTGTTTATTCAATCAAGTATCCATGTTTTCAATTTTCTTTCAGAGTTAAGTTAAAATCATTATGCTAATCATACTTACTGTTCAAATTTTGAATGCACATGGATAAACATTAGCAGCAATGATCTAGTTTCACACAAAGTTTCATCTTAGGCAGTATATTAATTTGTAGAATTAGTTGTCAAATTCAAGCATGTGTGATCTTTAATTCAAGTGTGAGTGTGTTTTAAGGAGAAGTTTGTTTCATTTCATTTTTCATGCAAGTGTAATTTTTATTCATGAAGATGTGTGACTTTCTTTAGACATGATATTTCTTAAGTAATATCAGTTTCATTTATGCAACAAAGTGCGAATTTCATTTAAGAAAAGTATGGATTTATTTTCATTTATGTAAAGTGTGAGATTGATTTCTATTTTAAAGCAAAGTGTGGAATCTTATAAGTAGAAGTAGTTTTGTTTGAAAGCAGAGAGTGTGCTCATCATTGTAGAGATAATATTAGTTTCTAGGAATAACTAATTTTCTCAGGTGCATTTCAATAACTTAATTTAATTTAGAATTTATATTTCAATAACTCTATTTTATTTTAAAATTTGTGTGAATAACCAAAGGCTTCTAGCACATACAATGCACTTACACTTCATTAGTTTATTAACCCTGGTTTATAATTCATGTAAGAAATTTAAGATCAATTAAATCACTAAAAATATATTTTTATATTATGGAATGGTAATGCTGAGGGATATATCAGTGGAATGGAAGTAGTATGATCGGTATCATGCTAGAACATGCATGAATAGTGGAAATACACTAGAGACAAGGTTGCTTGTTGGATTCGGTTTGCCGTCTCCGGAAGTGCAATAATATTGTTTTGTATATGTTGTGCATATTGTATATTTATTTGCTTTAACTATGGTGTTGTGTGTATAATGCATATCTAGTGTCAGGTATAGATGGTCCTATGTACATGTTGGACATGCGATGTTGTGTACCTATCATACTATGCGCATGTTGGATATGTGGTGTTGTGTATATATGGTGTTGTGTGCATGTTCGATATGCAGTGTGCTCTACATATGGTGCTATGTACATGTTGCATATGAAATGCTATGTACATATGGTGTTTTGTTCATGTTGTACATATGATTCTATGTACAAACGGTGTTGTGTACATGCCATGCATATGGTGTAGTGTGCATCTGGTGTTGTGTACACGTTGTACAGGTGGTGTGGTGTACATGTGGTGTTGTGTAAGCATTGTGCATGTGGTGTCATGTACATGTGATGTCCTGTACACGTTGTGCAAGTAGTGATGTGTACAGGTGGTACTGTGTACATGTTTTACATGTGGTACTGGTGCACATGTGGTATTATGAGCATGTCGTACATGTTGTATTGTGTACATGTGGTAGTACGCATGTGCATTTTGTAGTGATGGCATCGTGACATGTGTATTTGTTGTGTTATACTCTGTGTACATATATGTATTATGTTAGACGTCGGGTGTAGGTGTATGTATTTTATTATGTTTAAACTGGGTGTCAGTGTATGTGTTGTGATGTATACTTGTGTATTTGTACGTGATTGAAGAGGAGAGAAGGCACTAGGTGTTTGTCGGGTGTGGAAACTGATTCGATGTGTGTAAGGAAAGGGCAAAGGTAGAAGAAACAGACTGAATGAAGGATAAGTATCAGTACATTATTTCAGTTTTATTATGCATGTGATCTATGATTCTTATTTATGATGGTTAAATGTGATTTATGATTTTGGCTTATGATGATTGCATATGACTCATGATTTTGTTTTATGATGGTTGTGTTTTGAGCTAATCATATGTGATGTGTTTATTCATGATGATGTGTTCAAACATTAGTTTGACTTGTTGTAACAAGAAGTAAATAGAGTTGCAAGTGTGCCTTATTGATGAACTACAAATGAGGTATGATTTGAAGTTATTTCATTTTATTTTGAATCTAATGGCAGGAAAGCATGAACATGCCCGGTTGGGTAGTTCAAATTGACTGTGAGAATTCACAATGTCAGTGAAAGGAATTGGAACAAGCAGAAGTATCTTGGTAAAGCACTTCAGGAGTAGAGCCATTGTGGGACATTGGTACCTAATAGTGTCCATTTATTTCCATGAACATGCTATGACTATTGTGATGATTTTGAGGCAGGAATATGGCTTATTTTTTAGATGTTCCGATGTGAGGAAACCTTGCGAAGGGAGGGGTCGCGCGAGGGACTGTGTAGCAGAGAAGGGAATTCCCGTGGATCTTGGAAGGTGTGTGACTGCATGCAAGGGGGTGACCAGATTGCCTGAGGGACTGTGTAGCAGAGAATGGAAGGTCGGGAATGGATTTGTTTTGGTCACTAGCATTGCCAGATGGAATCAAATGCACACTGGGAGTGTAACTTGGAAAAATGAGTCGATAACGGTTCACTCAGAGGACAAGTGGTGCAGGATTGTAGTGTTGGACATTGGATGCAGATTTTATTTTGATAGTGGATTCTGGAATTCCTGGGAAGGACGTGAATCCTGGTATTACTTTGAGGGTGGAGGTGTGAGCCTCCGAATTCCCTTGTTGTTGATGTGAGTGTCGTATCCTTTTATTTGTTGCTTGAGGAAATATTCATATGTGTATATTATTATATAAACTGTATCGAGCTATATTTATAAAGCTCCATAGACAGTATGATTATTTATTGGTAGAAGAAAATGTGCCTGAGTATATATGTCGTTATTGTTGTAAATATCGTAATGCGATGTGTTATAAAGCTCCAATAAGCAGTATGTTTTTGATATCTTCAGCAGATCATTGTAAATACTGCAACGAGTATTTCTATAAAGCTCCATAGGCAGTATTTTTTTCCTTTAGCAGTTTGTTGGTTTATAGGTGCCATTGAACACCGAGGATGGTGTTCCCCCAAGGGGTATGGTTCTCTAACAAACCTACTCAAAATTCCATGTAAAAAAAATATAAGACCAAGGTCATGGGACACATATTTCAGGCTGAATGGTGGGAAAAACATCCTAGTACGTGTTAATTTTATTATGGCTAAGGAAATTGACAAAGACAATGGCAAAGGCTTTGAAAAGGAGTGAGGCATTAATTGGCATTTTATTTATGAAAATAATGGAAATTAGAAGAAAAGGAAGGTGAAAGGTCACAGGTTTCATGTGAGGAGGAAAATGAAGGAAAAATAGTGGAAATTGAAGAAAATAGAGGCTTCAATGATAAAAAGTCTTATGAGGATTAGTTGGTAGCTTTTGTTGGTCTTAAATTTTGTGAGTTTTAGCTTGGAGCTCTTTCTTCTATTCTCTCTCTCATACTCTTCAACACTTAGAGTTTTCTTGGAGAACTCTTGGAGGACTGTGGCATACTTGGGATTTGGAGCAAGAAGGCAAAGGAAAGGCAGGAAAGTGCAAGAGGACATCGGGATTAGCAGCGACACCACGTTTTGCTTGCAGGTACCAAGTTGCATGTATGATTTCATTACGAGTTTTAGCATGCATGACATATTCATGTGGTTTCTTGGTTATGAGCTCTCATTAGCATGGAGGAATGCCTAGATTGATGGTGGATTGCTTAGCCTTGCCATTCTTTCAATAACCATGGTGTTGTAGGTTTACCTTTATTTTTGGTTGGTGATCATGTTCCTTATGGTTGTGGGTTTACTTATTAGTTCGTGGAGTGTTGGTTGGACAAACGCTATGGAAGCCCTATAAAAACTTGGGTTGAATTACTAGTCCTAGAAGCCTTGATTGGACAAACACTTTGGAAGCCCTATAACAACATGGGTTGAGTTACTAGTCCTAGAAGCCTTGGTTGGACAAACAGTCATGAAGCCCTTGGTCAGTTAAGTTACTAGTCCTGGAAGCCTTAGTCAGACAAACACTTTGGAATCCTGATGACAGTAGTAGGTTAAGTTACTCGTCCTGGAAGTCGGGTTGAAACAAACGCTCTGGAGCCCTAGAAAACTTGGGTGGAGACCAATCTGGTGATGATTAGTGATTTCTGACGTGAGGTGGAATTGTAGAATTGAGGCTTCTGTGATCCATCATATTTGTAAAAAGAGCTTCGGCATAAATCACATAAAAAGATTATTGTCGACGCGTTTCGAACCAACCAGTGTGGTTCATCGTCAAGACAAGTTGAGGTGGAATCACTGGTTGAGGTTTGAGGTGGTTTGGACTCTGGAAGCCATGGATTGTTTTTTTTAGATTTGTTGCATGAGATCCCACATTCATGCTTGGAATATGGCATGGGGGTGACTCGCTAAAAGGGATATATGGTTCAACCTATTCTTTGGTCAAGTGGTTCGTGGAAGTCCCAGACCTAGTTGCATTTTGCATATGTTAATAAGAGATTCTTTCCTATTGTATGGATGGGTAAATATACTTGTTTATATTTTGTTTTTGTGATTGTTATATCCTTGTTATTTTTGTTTGTTATGAGCATGTTTTATAATAGTGATAATGTATGGCATTCATCATGATTTGGTTAATAAATGAATGAAAAATGAATGTATGACCTAATATATGATAATGAAACTACTGGGATTAGGAATCAATGCTTCTTAGCGATTCTCAGAAAAGTATGAGACCCCTATGCTCATATTTGTGGTTGATACCTGCAGATTTGATATTTTTGATATGTTTGAAGAAATTTCCATCATGGTTACGCTTGGTTAGGTCAAGTCCTTGATCAAGTTTTATGTTGGAGGCTTTGTATTCTAGTCATTTATTGTATTGGAAAGTCTCATTGAGTTCCAGGTAGTGGTTCAAAGGCTAACCCTAAAAAAGTGGCTTAAATCTCACAATCTCTAGCACAAAACTGGCTGAAAAAATATTGTAGTCTCCCCCTTACAGGCATTGTGGGAGTGAATAGAGCATCCCAGTCACATGCATGCCCATGTTATAGGACCGACTAGGGTTTAATTCACTAAAATTCTAGGTTGACTCAAGGGTTGGGCACTTGGAGTGGTGGATTAGCTCCTAGGGATATTGTAGCGCCCGAGGGAGCTCTGTAAAGTGTTGGCTCGCCGGTTCCACTTCCTTAACTTCACTTAGGGATTTGAATCATATCATAGTAACTCTTCATCACATATTTACCCCAGTGTATCAATAAGATTGGGTAAGTGTGTGAGGAGGGTGTTACAAAGTGGTATCAGAGCATGGTTCATCACTTGGACTGCATGGGAAAAATGTGTTTGTCATACATGCATGTAGGGTGTAGATGTGCTTGTTATGTATGCATGGTAGTGTTCTTTGTTACATTTATGTTGTCACGTGGAAGTTGATCATGTTGTTGTTTGATGTGGTAATCATGACTTCATGTAGGTTGTATATGCATTTGTTATGCGTGTCAATGTCTATATGTTGTTATGCATGCATTTTCATGGTTATAATTATGCATGTATAGTAGGTAAAACATGCATTGTAGGTCATTGTATGTAGTTTGTTTCCTCATGATTCTAATGTGTTGGTTGATATAGAGGAGGAGTTGTAGATCATCAAAGCAAGGTTGCAACATTGGACTTCGGGGTAAGAGAAGATCTTCATATAGGTTTGTATGTTTGGCATGCAAGTATGTGGTTAATGGTTATTATAAGAATTAGGGTTACTTATATACATGTTTGTCATTTTATTGTTGTTGTGGTTAGATGCATGGTAGATGCTAGTGAATTAGTGTGGTCATATGCACATGTGTCAAATATTCATGAATGATAGTAACTTGTTGTTATATACATTGTTGTTGTTGTTATATGTTAGTTAACTTGATGGTTATGTTATATGTTGTTGATGAGTGTGTTATATGTTAAATAGTTTTTGTTATATGTTAGTTAATTTGATGACTAGGGTTATTGCATTAAGATCATGATGTTATATGTATCGTGTTGATCTGGATTGGTTTGTGTATATGGTTATGGTTGTGACATTCAGGTATGAGATGATACACTTGTGATGTTGTGTTGTACTAATCTAGACTAATTGTGCATATGTAATTGTTAGGCATGAATGACAATTGCTTTTGAGTTTATGGTGTGAACATGTTAGCTAGTTATTGTTATGGACATCATGACCTTATTTATGGTTGAGTTGATATGTTGTGAAGTTATATCGTGCTAATATAGAATGATTGTGCTGAGAAAAATATCCTCCCCTGAGATACATTAAGGTATGAGTTTGCTTATGTCATCTACTTCGTCTTTGAATGTTTGATTATGTAGTTTATTTGGTTTTTGAGTGTATGGTGTCTATTATGTCATCTATCTGTTGTTTGAATGTTTTATTAGTATAATGATATAAGTTTGTATCTATAAGATTGCATGAAGAAATGATATTGTTTTAAGATGATCGTGCTAACACAATATGTGTTGAGACAGTTGATATGTACTTGAGTGTAATTGGGTGCTAGTTATAGTATTATGACTAATGACTGTGAGTTGATTATGATATGTTTGTTAGTCTTGGTAAAGGTTGATTTCAAATTAACAGATATGTTGTCTTGATCTTTGGAACATGTGACTGACATGTGCATTCAGTTATAAGGTAACATGACTGACACAATAAGGTAACATAATTAGTATATTGTTATATTTGTTTATACACTAACAATTATGTGTTTATGGAAGTATGATATAGGGAATTGCATGAAAAAGAGATCGCCATGAAATCTTGAATAAGGCTTAGGTTAAGATTTTCATTAGAAGCATTGGAAACCCATGGGGATTGAGTCATTGTGTTTCTTGCTAGTTTTTTGTCTTCAGTATTTTTTGATTTGTTTGAGCTTGATTATGGGGTTTGATTGCATCTTGTGTAAGGCCTTTCCACTTTGTTTTTGATGTCATATTGCTATTGTTTTGCATGGTTTTCTTCTTCTTGGCTCTCGTTTTCTTGCCTTTTATGTTTTGAGTGTCTTAGGAATTCGTTGGGGAAAGAGGAAAGTTAATGGAGCTTAGGGAGCGTTGAATGAAACCTAACAGGTGATGTAAGGCCTGGATGAATCTCGGTGCATGTATATAGGTAATTGAAGGAAATAGTATGACAACTAGTTGGATTGGTTGGGTCCATTGGTGCAAATGGATAGTGGCAGTATAGTCATGAAAAATGTAACATAAAAGGTAAAGAAAATGGATTTGAGGCATCAAATTCCTTGGCTATGTTGGGAACTATTGTTCTCAATATTGTGCATGTTGTGCATGGATAAAACGAGTTCTCTTAACCTTGACCTTATGTTATTTGGTAATTATGTTGTGATCATGAATCTATATATATGTCATGTCGTCAAGGGTCATGTTTGTTTTATGCTAGTGTTTATATATATGTATGTATGTGTGTGTGTGTGTGTGTGTGTGTATCTGACAGGGTAATCAGGAATTATTATTATGGAGGAATGATTGCTTATGCAGGTCAATGGGATGAAGAGGTTCTTGATTTCATGAGGATTCAAGTGGGAAGAGTAGGCCTAATAGATTTATGAGGTCAATATCATGTGGATATGAATTGATATTATGTGTTTATATTATGGACAGGTAATGTTGAGGGATATATCAGTGGAATGGAAGCCGTATGATTGGTGGCATGCTAGAACATGCATGAATAGTTGAAAGACACTAGAGACAAGGTTGCTCGGTAGAGTCAGTTTGTGGTATTTGGATGTGTAGTACTATTGTTGTGTATATGTTGTGCATATTTTATATTTAGTGATTTTACCTATGGTGTTGTGTTCTTGTTGTATATATGGTGTTGTGTGTCTATTGCATATGTAGTGCAATGTATAGATGGTTCTATGTACATGTTGGGCATGCGGTGCTGTGTACATATCGTACTGTGTTCATGTTGGATATGTTGTGTTGTGTGCATATGGTGTTGTGCGCATGTTGGATATGCGGTGCGGTGTACATATGGTGTTATGTACATGTTTTATATGCAATGTTATGTACATATGGTGTTGTGTGCATGTTGTACATGTGGTGCTATGTAAATGTGGTGTTGTGTGCATGTTGTATATGTGGTGTTGTGTGCAAGTGGTGTTGTGTATATGTGGTGTCATGTACATGTCATGCATTTACACGTGGTATTGTGTACATGGTATATGTGTGGTACTAGTGGAAATTTGGTATTGTGTGCATGTCGTACATGTTGCGTTGTGTACATGTGGTACAATGTATGTGCATTATGTAGTCGTGGCATTGTGACATGTGTATTCATTCTGTTGTACTATGTGTGCGTATGAGTATCATGTTGTACATTAGGGTTAGGTGTATGTATTGTGTTGTGGGTTACACTGGAGGTGAGTGTATGCATTGTGATGTATGCTATGTGTATGTGTACCTTATTGAAGAGGCGAGAAGGAACTTAGTGTTTCTTCGGTGTGGAAGCCGATCTGGTGTGTGCAGAGAAAGGACAAAGGTAGAAGGACCATACCACATGAAAGATAACTATCAGTATTTAATTTTAGTTTTATTATGCACGTGATCTATGATTCTAATTTATGATGGTTACATGTTATTCTTGTTTTTTGTGATGTTTGCATGCAAATCATGATTTTGTTTTATGATGGTTGCATTTTGATCTAACTGGATCTCATATTTTTATTCATGATGAATTGATCAATTAGTTAGTTTGACTTGTTGGCACAGGAAGTAAAGAGAGCTGCAAGTGTATCTTATTGACGAGCTACTAATCAAGTATGATTTGAAGTTATTTTTATTTATTTTTAATCTAACGGAACTTATTTGCTTGGTACAGGAAAGAATGAACATTCTTGGCTGGGTGGTTGAAATTGACTGCAATAATTCACAACATCAGTGAAAGGAATTGGAATAAGGAGTAGTATGTTGGTAAAGCACTTCAGAGTAGGGCCATTGTTGGACACTGGTACCCAATAGTGTCCATTGATTTCCGTCAGCATGATATGACTAGTGTGATGGTTTCAAGGGAGGGATATGCCTTGTTTTTTGGACCTTCCAATGCGAGGAAACCTTGCCAAGGGAGGGATCACCTGAGGGACTATGTAGTAGAGAAGGAGATGTCTGTGCAACTTGGAAGGTGTGTGACTAGAATGAAAGAGGTGACCATATTTCTTGACGAAACATGTAGCAGAGAAGGGAAGGATGACAATGGATTTTTTTTGGTCACTGGCATTGCCAGATGGAACCTGATTCACATTGAGTGTGTGCCTACGAACAATGAGTCAGTAATTGTTCAATGAGAGGAGAAGTGGAGTAGGATTGTAGTGCTAGACATTGGATGCAAAATTGATTTTTACAGTGGATTCTCAAATTCTTGGGAAGGAGGTGAATCCTGGTATTACTTTGAGGGTGGAGGTGTGAACCTTTGGATTCCCTTGTTGCTATGGGTATCGTGTCCGTTTATTTCTTGCTTGAGAAAATGTGCATATGTGTATATTATTGTAAATATTGTATCAAGATGGATTTATAAAGCTCCATAAAAATTATCATTGTTTGTTGTTTGAAGAAGATGTGCATGAGTATATATGTAGTTTTTATTGTAAATATCGTAATGAGCTATGTTTTAAAGCTCCAGTAAGCGGTATGTTTGTCATATCTTCAACAGTGATCATTGTAAATACTGCAATGAGCTATGTTAGAAATATCCATAGGCAGTACGTTTTGTTCAGTGGTTTGATGGTTTATAGATGTCATTGAACACCGAGGACGGTGTTCCCCAAGGGGGGGGGGTTCTGTAACAAGCCTAGTCAAAAATCCATGTAAAACAATATAAGACCAAGGTCATGAGACATGTATTCCAAGCTGAATGGTGGGAAAAACATCCTAGTGGGTGTTAATTTCACTTTATTATGGCTAAGGAAATTGGCAAAGGCAATGGAAAAGGCTTTGAAAAGGCATGAGGCATTAATGTGCATTTTATTTATGAAAATAATGGAAACTAGGAGGAAAGGAAGGTGAAAGGTCACAGGTTGTAGGTGAGGAGTAAAATGAAGGAAAAATAATGGAAATTGAAGATAATAGAGGCCTCAATGATAAAAAGTATTATGAGGATCAATTGGTAGCTTTTATTGGTTTTAAATTTTGTCAGCTTTAGCTTGGAACTCTCTCTTCTATTCCTTCTCTCTTACTCTTGGGCACTTAGAGATTTCATGGAGCACTCTTGGAGGAGTGTGGAATACTTGGGATTTGGAGCAAGAAGGCAAAGGAAAAGAAGGAAAGCACAAGAGGATAGTGGGATCAACAGCTAAAATGGGTTTTTCTTGCAAGTACTGAGTTGTATGTATGATTTCCTTGCTAGTATTGGCATTCATGGCATATTCATTTGGTTTCTAAGTTATGATTTGTCATTGGCATGGAGGAATGCATGGATCAACGGTGGATTGCTTAGCCTTTTCATTTCCTAGATAGCCATGGTGTTGTGGGTTTACGTTTATTTCTAGTTCGTGCTTATGTTCCTTATGGTTGGGGGTTGATTTATTAGTTCCTAGAGCCTTAGTAGGACAGACGATCTAGAATCCATGTAACAACTTGTGTTGAGTTACTAGTCCTCGAAGCCTTGGTTAGAAAAATGCTCTAGAAGCCCTATAACAACTTGGGTTGAGTTACTAGTCATGGAAGCCTTGGTTGGGCAGATACTCTTGAAGCCCTTCATGGGTTGAGTTACTACTCTTGGGAACCTTGGTTGGAAAAATGCTCTAGAAGCCCAACAATAGTTGTGGGTTGAGTTACTAGTCCTAGAAGCCTTGGTTGGACAAATGCTTTGGAAGCTCGGTGACAATTATGGGTTGAGTTACTAGCCGTGGAAGGTGGTTTGGAAGAAATTCTCTGGAGCCCTAGACAACTTGGGTGGAAACCAATCTAGCAATGGTTAGTGATGTTCCACCATGAGGTGGAATTATTGGTTGAAGGTTGAGGTGGTTTGGCCTCTAGAATCCCTGGCTTAGTTTTTTTGGATTTGTTGCATGAGATCCCACATTTATTCTTAGAATATGGCACGAGGATGACTAGCTAAAAGAGAGATTTGGTTCAGCCTAGTCTATGGTCGGGTGGTTGGTGGAAGTCCTAGACCTGGTTGCATTTTGCATATGTTAATAAGAGATTATTTCTTATTGTATTGATGGGTAAATATAATTATTTATACGTGATTTTTATTATTGTTATATCCTTGTTATTTATGTTGGTTATGAGCATGTTTTATGACAGTGATAATGTATGGTTGTCATCATGTTTTGGTTGATAAATGAATGAATAATGAATATATGACCTAATAGATGATAATGTAGCTAATTTGATAAGGCATAGATGCTTCTTCGAATTTCTCAAATCAGTATGAGACCCATATACTCAGATTTGTTGTTGAAACCTGTAGATTTCATATTTATGATATGTTTGAAGAAATGCCTGTCATGGTTAGGATTTGTTAGGTCAAGTCCTTGATCAAGTTTTGCGTTGATGGCTTTGTATTGGTGTATTTTATTTTCTTGGAAATTCTCATCGAGTTCCACGCTATGGTTTCGAGACTAGCCGTGAAAAATGGCTTAAATCTCACAGTCTCTAGCATAGAATCGGATGAAAGGACTGCAGTCTCTCCCTTGTAGGCATTGTGGGAGTGAATAGACAGTCCCATTCCGGTGCATGCACACGTCATCGCAGCGAATAGGGGTTTAATTCATTGAAAGGATAGATGTCTCACAGGTTGGGCACTTATAGTGGTGGATTAGCTCCTAGGGGTTCCTGTAGCACTTGAGGGAGGTCTGTAAAATGTTGGTTCGTCAGTTCCACTTTCTTACCTACACTTAGGGAGTTGAATCATAGGATAGTAACTATTCATCACATATTTACCATGGTGGATTGGTAAGCATGGGTAAGTGTTTGAGGAGGGTCTTACAAAGTGGTATTAAAGCATTGTTCAACACTTAGACTAGATGGGCGAAATGTGTTTGTCATGCATGCATGTAGGGTGTATATGTGCTCGTTATGTATAAATGGTAGTGTTCATTGTTACAATTGTCTTTCCATGTGGAAGTTGATGGTGTTGTTGTTTTATGTGGTCACCATGAGTTCGTGCCGGTTGTATATGCATTTTTTATGCATTTCAATGTCTATATGTTGTTATGCATGCATTTTCACGGTTATAGTTATGCATTTATAGTTGGTCAAACATGAATTGTGAGGTCATTGTATGTAGTTTGTTTCATCATGATTCTAATATTTTTGTTGACATAGAGCAAGAGATGTAGATCATCAAAGCAAGGTTGCAGCACTAGACTTCGGGGTAAGAGGAAATCGTCATATAGGTTTGTATGCTTGGCATGTAAGTATGTGGTTAATGGTTGTTATAAGAATTAGGGTTACTTATATACATGTTTGTCATTTTATTTTTTTTGGGTGTTACATGCATGGTAGATGATAGTGAATGAGTGTGCTTATATTCACGAGCTAAATAGTCGTGAATGATAGTAAGTTGTTATTATATGCATTGTTGTTGTAGTTTTGTTAGTTAACTTGATGATTATGTTATATGTTGTTGATGAGTATGTTATATGTTAACTTTTTGTTGTTATATGTTAATTAATTTGATGACTAGGGTTATTTCATTAAGATCTTGATGTTATATGTATCGTGTTGATCTGGATTGATCTGTGTAGATGGTTATGGTTGTGACGTTCAAGTATGAGAAGATATACTTGTGTTGGTGTGTTGTACTAATCTAGACTGACTATGCATATGTGATTGCTAGGCATGAATGACAATTTTTTACAAGTTTATGACATGAACATGTTAGCTAGTTATTGTTATGGACATCATGACCTTATCTATGGTTGACTTGATATGTTGTGAAGTTATATTGTGCTAATCTAGATTGATTTTGCGGAAAAAATAGCCTCCCATGATATATATTAAGTTATGAGTTTTGTTATGTCATCTACTTGGTGTTCAAATGTTCGATTATGTTTTTTTTTTGGTGTTTGAGTGTTTGGTGTCTATAATGTCGTTTGTCTGTTGTTTTAATGTTTTATTAGTAGCATGATATAAATTTGTATTTATAATATTGCATGAATAAATGATCTTGTTTTAAGATGATTGTGCTAACACAATATGTGTTGAGACAGTTGATATGTACTTGAGTGTAACTTGGTGCTAGTTGTAGTATTATGACTAGCAACTATGAGTTGATTATGATATGTTTGTTAGTCTTGGAAAAGGTTGATTTCAAATTAATAGATATGTTGTCTTGATCTTTGTAACATGTGACTGACATGTGTGTTCATCTAGAAGGAAACATGATTGACACAACAAGGTAAGATAATTTGTATATTGCTATATTTGTTTATACACTTATAGTTATGTGTTTATGGTAGTATGATATAGGGAATTGCATAAGAAAGAGACTGCCATGAAATACTGAAGAAGGTTCGGGATGAGCTTTCCATTGGAAGAATTGGGAACCCATGGGGACTTAGCTATGGGGTTTATTTCTAGTTTTGTTCCTTTGGTATTTTGTGATTTGTTTTAGTTTGATTATAGGTTTTGGTTGCATCTAGTGCAAGGCCTTTCCACTTTATTTGTGATGTCATATTCATATTGGGTTTCATGGTTCTCTTCTTATTGGCTTTCTTGTTCTTGCCATTTATGTTTTGAGTGTCTTTGGAATTGGTTGGGGAAAGAGGAAATTTAATGGAGCTCAGGGAGAGCTAAATGAAACCGAACACATTATTTAAGGCCCATATGAAGCTTGTGCAAATATAAGGGCAGTTGAAGGAAAGAGTATGAAAACTAGTTGGATTGGTTGGGTCCATTGATCTAAATGGAAAGTGGAAGTACAGTCATGAGAAAGGTGACAGAAGAGGTAAAGAAAATGGACTTGAGGCATCAAATGTCTTGGCTATGTTAGGAACTGTTGTTCTCAATGTTGTGCATGTTGGGAATGGATAAAGGGATTTCTCTTAACCTTGACCTTATGCTATTTGGTAATTATGTTGTGATCAAGCATATGCCAATGTATACATACGTATACATGTATGCATATATGCAATGTTGTCAAGGGTGATGATTGTTTTATGCTAGTGTTTATATGTATATATATGTATGTATGTGTGTCATTGTCTAACAGGGTCGTCAGGAATTATTCTTGTGGTGGAAAGATTGCTTATGCAGGTGAATGACATGAAGAGGTTCCTGGTTTCATGAGGAATCAAGTGGGAAGAGTATCCCTGATAGATTTATGAGGCAAGTATCATGTGGATATGAATTGATATTATGTGTTTATACTATGTCTATGTTTATATTATGAGCAAGGAATGCTAATGGATACATTAGCATAATGGAAGCACTATGATCAATGGCATGTTAGAACAAGCATAAATAGTGGAAAGACACTAGAGACAAGGTTGCTTGATAGAGTTAGTTTGTGGTCTCTGTATGTGTAGTACTATTGTTGTGTATATGTTGTGCATATTGCATATTCATTTATTATACCAATGGTGTTGTATGCTTGTTGTATATATGTTGTTGTGTGTATATTGCATACGTAGTGTTGGGTATATATGGTTTTATGTACGTGTTGAATATGCGGTGTTGTGTACATATCGTACAATTGTTGGGAAAATTAATCATTCCTAAAAAGGACCAACTAATTTCTACACATTAATTCATCAACCCGAGGTTTCGTTTTTCTATTTCAAGGTTATTAACATTGTTTGTGCAAGTGGAATGCATATATTACAAGCTTCTATGATCCTATTCTAAAGAAATATTGTAATATTTAAAGAAATCAACTGAAGATGCAATCTCTAATTATCGTAAACTATTCATAACATTAACTTCTACAGTCTTTTGAAAGAAACAATAAAAGAAAACTTACTGAGCAGAAAGTTGTTTCTAAGGGAACAACAACTACAGAGTAAAATAAACACAGTACAAAATTATACTATATGACAACAACTGAACAAACAAAATAGAAATCTATGATAATATATAGGAAACAAAAGAAAGGAACATTGCCTCTTAACGTATTAACCACAACAAGTCTACTCTACGAAAATTCCAATAAACTTGATTCAAGATAGAGCATTCAATTTAACAAATACGAATCGAGAAATTAAAAACAATTACGCAAATCGAAATAGTTGGAACAGATAAATCAAACGCTAATTTTAATGATACAAGAGAAGGCAACGTTGTTTCTAGGATCAGTCCAAAATATGGAATCGAACTGCCTTGCGGGAAAATCAGCACTGTAAACTAAATCTGAGTAATAAATACTTCCATTCAAATTGCATAGAAACCAATTACAGTTAATGTAATTGCAAGTGTAAGCTTGTGTCAAAAAATAATATTGCAACTTGGATAACCCCTTTCGAGGTTCAACACCATTTTATATCGTAATAGTAAAATATAAAGATCAGAGAATTTATTTTTAGTAATGAGTGATTCTAAGAATCTAAATATTCTTAGGATACTCGTTTAAGTTACAAAGATCTTAATGCGTAAAAAAATCCAGGTGGAGAGGACATCCTCAACTAATTCGTTCCAAACAGGGTGTAACAGCTTTGAGGCTTAAGCTATATCCTCTAATCATTCTAGGAAACAAATTCAAATATCAGTTTCAATACATTTATGTTTAATAATGAGGAGCTTTTCATTAATAAATATCACTTTGTTGATCAAATTCATTCAGAAAATAATAAAATGATAAATGTGCATAGAATGCTACTAAAGTCCCTACTATACTAATTACCATAGCTTAATTTCACAAAAGACTTTAGAAAATGATATGAAAACTGAGAAATAAGGCAAATAAAATATGACAAATATGAGGCCCAACATCACCCCCCAACTGACCTTTTTTCATGACCTCACGCAAATAAATGATTAACATGTAGGACAATCAAGGAGTAAGCTTCATAAGCTTCTTCTACTTTATTCCTGAACCCGTTTATTTTTTGGATCTCTTCAAAATCTGCTAACTTACCTACTTTTGATAATTCATAATTAGATTTATAAAATGACTCAGGACACTAGATCATGGGGCATCGATACATGCATCCTATCCAGTGGCTACCTCTTTCCAACACCAAGTGAACATAACCTTTTATTCTAACCATAGCATATCGAAATTTGTGGTAACCAAATGTATTTGTTCTTGACTTCATTAGGTGATGCCTGTCATCTTTCCTTAGCTCCCCAAAGAGCCTCATCCCTGATGTCTTCCAAATATTCAATTCTTGAGTGCAAGGAATCATATTGGGTTTGCACCAGTATAGGAGAAACATCAGGTTTCTGTATGAAAATGCTATGACGAATCTGTGTGCGAAAGGGGTTATTAGGTTCCCCTCTAACCCAAATATCAAGGCCATGCTCATACCTCTAGAAGGTATGATAAGCCTTTTCCCACTTAACATGGTTCCTGTAAAATGATATGAAAGCATGAAATTGAATATCCCCAATAAAAGGGACGGAATTTTCTTGTACCTGCTGTTCTGAAAATAATATATGCATATACATCTCACACAGAAAATACTGTGTATACTCATCATGTTTTCAAAAAATAGAAATAAAGTCAAGTACATTTTTGAACTCATCTGGTTGTCCAGATTGTATTGCTCTAACTTTAAGAAACAAATATTGCTCAAGCAAATATAAATCATAATTTCGGGTTGGGGACTTGCATGCAAAGGTATCTGAATAAATAAATAAAATTTCCTTCGTTTGCTCTGTACCTTTCTTAAGGTGGTTCTTTAAATCCTAGACTTCCTTTTCAGATGCTCTTAGTTTTGCCTGGGTCTTGTCTTCCATTTCTATCAATGCTTTAAATCGTTTTAGCAACTCTTTATGTCCCCTTTGAGGCACTACTTCTCCTTGATATCTTGCTATGGTCTGTTGTTGTTCCCCCATAGTTTTATGTAGGACTCTAATGGAATATTCTATAATCAATGGATTATAGGGAGGCACCTCTCATGTTTGTACCCCTCTGTCAGTTAAAGTAAATGGTGGATCAGTCTGAATTCCTATTTAAATAAGGGTAGGAGGAATGTCCATCGCCTATACATCAAGGTCAGTATGGGTTCCTAGTTCACCAAGAGTAGGAACAAATTTCATATGAGTGTTGGCTTCATTAAGGATAGATATAACATCAGTATGGACTTCCATTTCCTGATTTTCCTACTTTCTTTTAGGCGTCTACACATAATCTCTTTGAAATTGATTTCTGTCATGTAACCAATTCTTTAGTTGTTGTACTTTCCTTTGAAGACTCTTATTTTCTTCCTTTAATTTATCAATTTTCTTCTAAAATTTTCTTTTTCCTTTCTTTCTCCTAGCTTTAGTATCTATGGTCATCTGAACAGGACTGCTAGCCAAGGTCGTTGGGGAGGAAACAACAATTACTATTTTATATTCCCTTGTTGTTATATTAGTACCATATTCCAGGAGGTCTTTATCAAAAAAATTAATCTGAGGCTTAGCTAAAAAGCTAGTGCTAACATCTCATTCTTCGTCAACCAAATTTTCAGAAGAATGTAGAATCGTTCCCTTTGGAGAGGAAGGCTCTAGTAGAGTAGCAACAAAGTCTTTAGAACACCCTTGGGATGAAACAGCTTTAGGATCATTATCCGAATCTAGGATAATAGTAGATGCAGAATTGACAAGAGAGGTTACAGTTGGGGAACTTAGTGAAGCCCCTAGTCGAGAGAACTGTTAGAATGGACTGCATTTCTTCTATTGAAGTGGTCATGGCTTTTCTGAAATTTGTAGTATCTAGTAAACTCTCTATACCTTCTAGTGCTTGGGCTATTATATTTTCCTACTCCATGTGATTTGAAGTTGATACATTTTGAGTTGATTTTTCTTGTAATAGCTTCTCAAGAGGGTTCAAAGAAATCTAACCCTACTTCACAAGTTTAGTAGACCTCCTTCTTGTCTTAGGCAGCGAAGCTACAATTGATTCCATTCTTTTCTATGATCTGTTGATTTTCTGAGTTTTCACAATTTGTATAGTTTCTCATTAAATATTCTCTGTCACAGGGAGTTTCATTAAAGTTTTCCTCATTTTCTTCCTCTAGCTTCTCATTACTAACTGGAATGTCCCTAGATATTCCAACAATTGTTTCATTTTTTGGGGGTATCTCTTAACCAACATAAATGTTTCAAAGGAACCTTTCCCAAGTTTGTTGAACTTGGCTAAGACTTCTTATCAATAATATCTTGATGAGTCCATAGTGACTTACAACCAAAGCTTGGTCCTCGGACCTCCCTAATCTATTAACAGTCTCATGCAATACTAAATTAAGAAAATACAGAAGGTTAAGAGTTACCTTTTGCCTTAGGAATTCCATGAGTTTGAAAGGACACCACCTTACCATGTCATATCTTCCATCACATGTGATGCATCGCTGGAAAATCCTTGTTATTTCCTTCCATGGCTCAGGTAATGAATTGGGGTTATACCCCTTCCCTTTTCTGATTAATTCTTTGCTAGGATTTAAGAATAAAAGGGTCACATTCTGAAGAGAGGTGTGTATCCCATACCACTTTTCTCCTTCCATCGAAAACCTTGTCACTTCTTCTATTGCACTTTCACTTATTTGTACCTATACATTTCTCACCATTGTTGTGTCATTGTCCAAACTGTTTGTGAATTCCAATGCCACCTCATTCTCGAACCCTTGTAACCATTCAAAATACTCTATCCATCTAGCTTAAATTAAGAAATGTCTCACTTGTTTTGAAACCTATAATTGTGTCGGTTCGTATCAAACTGAATTCCCACTCATTATTAATTTTTCAATCAGGACGCGGTCTTGCAATTGGAAACAACAAAATTCACAATGTAGAATGACATTATGCTTGTATAGAGTATAGCTTTTTGAAAACAAACAATGGTATTAAAAAATGGAATGACAGTCATCTGTCAATTCCAACTCACCCCCCTAATAAGAGTAAAGGTTGTCTGCGGCTGTTAAACAAATTTTGACAAGATGGTAGATTTGGCACGTTTCAAGGATAATGGTGTATTAATGTAGTGCAGTAATGACAAAAGGAAAACTAAGAATCATGGTATATTTATGACGCATGAGAAAATAATTTAAAAAATTACAACTTATGTTCGGTAATGATATCACAATTTACTAAGACCCACAGAGGACACAGACAAAATAAAGGCATGCAGAAATGTATAATAAAACTAGATGGCTGGAAGTAATAGTTGTATCAAGCGCATCATTATTGAAAATAAGGGAGATTAATTTAGAATGTTGACTTTCCAGGAAAAAAAAAAAACAAACAAACAAACAAACAAACAAACAAACAAACAAACAAACAAACAAAAAAAACTAGTATGTAGAATTATAATGAACTAATAATAAAGAACCAAACATCACCACATTCTAGCAAGGTTTTAAGAATGTCCATAATAAATTTAACAACCATTCTTGTTTTAATTTTGAAGGAACAAAATAATCGAGCTATATTGTAAATTTTAGTTTTACTTCAATACCACAGGCATTTCCTCTACTTCCAGCAGATGTCCATAGCCTCGACAGGGTTGCCTTTTTAACCCCTTGAGATGGCAGTTTCCCATTTACCAAATAAATTTCAATTTTTGTTGTTATGTATAAATTTTTCAAGTATATACAGAAGGCCATTGTTCTGGTGTGGTAGCCAGTTAATAACAATTCCATTCACAAGAGATAATGAGATGAACAAGTCAGCTCATGATAAGACCTCTTGTACTTTGACTTAAGGCCAAAGGCCATTACTCTCACTCGGTAACCAGAAACGGTAATTTCAATGCACTAGGTCCTATTTTCGTGGTAGGACGGCTCATGTTGACACCTCTATCCTCTATTAAATTGTAATTTTTATTAATCCTAATAGATTACGTAGTAAATGGGTCGGCATGTTGACTCCTTAAGAGTTAGGGATGGTGTAAGCAATATTATGGTAATTACTTTTCTAGCTTGCTAATTTTGTCCTCAAAACGTTATGGTCGTTTATTGTTGAAGGATTGGAATTAAAAGATATTCCATAAGCCATGATGAAAGGAATGCAATATAAGTATTTTAGGATTTTCCTATGATTGTAAAAAGGATTAAAAATCATACAAATTTCAAAATTCTGATAATGATTTCTCATAAAATATTCTCTAATGATAACCATAAAACAAATTAGTTTTCCACCATCATATGAGGAGAAAGCTAAGAAGATGTTCCTTTCCCTAAATAAATAAAGGTGTAACTAAGATAGGAAATGATAATCACATGTTAAAAATAAGCATTTCTATTTAAACGAAACAACACAGTGACTAAAGAAACAAAAACATAATGAAGGAAAAAGTGACTGTGACTGAGGGAACATCAACTGTGACTGAGGAAATAATGGTTCTGACTAAGGAAACAACAATTGTGACTAAGGAAACAATGGTTGTGACTAAGGAAACAACAACTGTGATAAAAAAATTAGTTGTAAGTAACAAAATAGAATTATTTATATTATGTACAAGATAAAAGTAAGATCTCAAAAATTTCCCCAATCAACTACAACCTGTAAATTGGCATCATTATCAATTTCATGAAGGAAAGATTCTTGGGTGAGTGGTTGATGGTATAGACAAAGCCGATGCCCATTAGCAAGGAACGCAATAACAAAATTATCAATTGTGGTAAGGCATACCATTCCATTGTCACAAACCTTGGTAATTTAGTAAGGACCAAACCACCTTGTTTGAAGTTTACTCGGAAAGCCTTGGAATCTTGATCATATAGCAGTGCCCACTCGCCTTTCTGAAATTTTTTCTTTTTAATCAACCTATCGTGTCATTTATCTCTCTGTTGTTGGATTATGGCATTGCATTGTAAAGCAAGAAGACACATTTCATCTATTTAATTGAGTTGTTGTAAGCTTTGTGCACGTGCTTCTATGAGGTCCAATCCAACTTCCTTGGAAATTTTGAGAGTCTTAACTTCGAATCAAATTTGAAAAATGGGTTCCTTATAAAAAACGAGCTGATAAGGTGAATAGCCAATGGTATTGTGCTAGGTTGTCTGGTAGGCCCATAAAGCTTCTGGAATCTTTGTAGCCCAAACTCGACGATTAATAGATATTTTTTTAGTTTAAATCGCCTCTAAGACTATAGTAGTTCTTTCCACCTACCCATTCGCTTGCGGATGATAAGGAGAAGTGACTTCGTGTTTAACATGGTAATTTTGCAGTGTAGTTGAGATTTTATGAGCAGTGAATTGTGATCCCTCATCTGTTACAAGCTCCTGAGGCAAACCATATCGAACAAAAACTTGATGAGTGCTTCTTTCATGGCCCATGGGAGTACTACTGCTTCCACCTATTTGATAACATAATCTATATATACGAGAATGTATTCTTTCTGATTTGAAGGTAGATTAAAGGGGCCTAAAAAGACCATTTACCATCTTTCAAACGGTTCCAATACAATTTGTAGTTGGAGGGGCATTTCATCAAAATGAATGGGATGACCCATCCTCTAACATCTATCACAACTTTGGACATATTTCTTTAAATCTTTAAATATTTTAGGCCAAAAATAGCCCATCTATAATAACTTTTGTCCAGTTCTCCGACCAGCGAAGTGACACCCATAGGGCTCATCATGATAGACCGTGAGGATATCATAAATTTTATCTTCTCTGACGCATCTTCAAATTTGAATATCAACCCCTATATGAAAAAGGTAACCATCCATGAACGAAAAGTGTGTTTTTCACTTGATAATAAGCTTATTTTCCCAAGATGACAAATGTGATGGTAATTTTCAGGCTGTTGTATAATTTGCTACATCAACATACCATGGTGTCTTAATAGTTAGAGAAAACAAATGTTCATCTGGGAATTGGTCTTCAACTGGGGAAGAATGGACTGCACCTGGAACTCTCGAAAACAAATCTACAACAAGGTTTTATTTTCATGGCTAATATTTTATGGTAATGTCAAACTCCTGCAACAACAATAATGAGAAACTTATTCTACCATTGGAAGCAAGTTTTTTAGCTAAATAATGAATGGCAGAATGATCAATGTATAGAAAAATTTGATACCATTTTATGTAATGGAAAAAATTATTTATGACATAAATAACAACTAAAAATTCTTTTTCTATCACAGTATAAATCAATTCAACCAACGTAAGGTTCTTGCTAATGTAATAAATGGAATAAGGGTTTTTATCCTCTTATTGTCTGAGGATTGCTCCTATCATCGTATTTGATGCATCTGAGGATATATGAAATGGTAAATTTTATTTTGGACCTTGCAACAAAGGAGTTGTTGATACCATCCTCTTCAAATCTGTAAAAGCAGTAACACATTTATTAGTCCATTCAAATTCCACATGTCTAGTCAATACATACAAATGTGCTACAATTTTTTGAAAAGTCTGCTATAAAATGGAAATAATAGCCAGCATAACCAAGGAAGCTAGGTACCTCTCTCTGCATTCGAGGAGTAGGAAGTTTAAGAACTACCTCGATCTTAGTTGGGTCTACCTGAATGCTTGTAGCAGAAATAGAATGTTACAAAACTATTCCATTTGTCATTATCATAGGACATTTTTCGTGACTGGGGCACAACCTGGTAGCTATACATTGTGCAAGAAATTTCTTAAGATTATGTAATTCCTGGTCAAATTCATTACCATAGGATGTAAAATCATCCATATATTGTTCAATTCCCTCAGTAATCAAGTCAGAGAAAATACTGAGAATTTCCCTTTGAAAAGTGGTTGGTGCATTGTATAGCTCGAATGGTAAGACTCTATATGCAAATGTTCCCCCTGGATAGGTGAACATAGTTTTGTCTTGGTCTTCAGGAGAAATCTATATTTGATTATATCCACTGAACCCATATAGGAAAAAGAAATATTTATTTCCATCAAGAGTGTCGAGGACTTGATCCACAAATGGAAGAGGAAAATCATCCTTCTATGTGGATTTATTTAATTCTCTGTAGTCGACACAAATTCTCAATTTGACATTCTTTATGGGGACAACCACTAGTAGTGAAACCCATTGACTATCAAAAATATGATATATATAATTAGCATGAAGAAGTTTTTGAAGTTCTTGTTTTACTATATCTCTACGGTGAGGATTTAGTCTTATTTGCAGCTGACAAATGGCTCAGGCATATTTGTCAACATAAATATGATGTGTACGGAGTTGTGGATCGATGCCCTTCATATATGAATATTTCCAGGCAAAATATTGTTTGTATTTTTATAACATTTGGATCAGCGTTTCACGTTGGAGGCCATTAAGATTAGCGTTAATATTCAGGGCCTTGCCAGGCTCAATTTCAATTGGAATACTATTGTGAATTGCAGTCATGGGTATGCGTTCAACGTTTAAGTCGTCTAATGGATCACCATGGTATTCGTTGTCAAGCACAACTTTCAGAATTTGACAAGTTGGGTTCCCAATAATGGAAGGTTGATTAATGGATCCATTAATTACATCATCCTCGGTCTGTTTTTTAAGGATAAGGACTTTGTCAATAGTGAGAGGAGAACATGAATTACCTTTCTGATAATCGGGTGGGGAACATCTAAAATCATCAGTGGATAGGTTGGGTTTAGAGGGAGTGTATAAAATGAGATTCTTCATGGCTTTTCCTTTAACAATAGTCATACTTCCATTTTGACACCCCATGTATGCATATGTAGTGGAAATCCATGGTCTTCCTAATATCAAAGCGTGTCCTTCTAGTTTATTTCTAGGATTGAGGACCAAAAAATATATTGGTTATTCCTAGGAATCTACAGAAATAATAACATCATCCAAGGTTCCCTCTGATTTTACAATGGATTCATCATCCAGCTCCAACATCGTTGGAGTCGGTTTAAATCTTGTTATTCCAATGAGTCCATAGGTTTCGAGTGTTATAATATTTATGGTCGCTCCCAAATCCACCAAAGTATTTGGGAAATTATATCCCTAAATCTAGATGGTAACTACAGGGTTTCCAGGGTCATCATATTTAATGGGTATTTGTTTCCCTAGGATGAGATCAGAGAGTTTCCCTCAAACGTGGATTGTAAGAGGGTCTTTTAATTTCCTACCAAGCTTCTTAACACATAATTCTTTAATGGTTTTAGCATAAATTAGTATTTCTCTAATGGACTATAGGAGAGTAATTTTGATATATAAATTTTTTAATTCCCCTAAGAGGTCAAAATTAGCATGTGCAAATGATTTTACTATGGCCAATCTCTCAGGGAATAGGGGAGAAGTGTCTGTAATCTCAATAGGTTCTTGTTTTTTAGTAGGTTCCTTAGATGACTGCTTCAGTAATGATTATGACAGGATGTGGATCTTCTACTAAGGACTTCCCCTTAGTGAGTTTATCATTTTATGATTGCTCTTGGTTTTTTGAGTGATCTTCTAGAAGGATGGTTCTTCTGGATCTTAGACGTAGTTCATTACATTCCAAAGAAGAAGGGGAATTTGAAGTTTCCAGAATTTCAAAAAATTGCACAGGTCTATTATTTAGATTCGGATTTGGTTGTGCATGTAACTGGCGTTAAAGTGGAGGTGGAGTGTTTGTGGGTAATTAAGTGGAGCTTGTGCTAGTGGTTGATTTTTTGGATGAGACGTCACTCCCATTGATTGATTAATTGGTCCGATGGGGCATTGCCAATTCTGGCACCACATTGGCCCTTGAGTAGGATGGTTTTTCAATTGCAGAGGATACGAATTATTTGATGTATTTTACCATGAAGTTGTGGAATATTGTTGATTCGTCCAAGAGGGACTAGAGAATGACTGATTTGTCCAGGGTGGTAAAGTGTATAGTTGCGCCTGCCATGTATTAGGAGAATTTTGATGGCCCTGCCAATTTGATACAGGAAATTTCTACTGAGAAAATTGTCTAGAAAAAACATAGAAGGGTCGTGCAGCTTACCTGATGGGTGATTTTTCCATTGTCATCGTTGTGCCACAAAATACATTGGTTCTGGAACTTCTTAGAATTTCTTAAATACAACCTTCAACCCACAAAGTGAAGGGCAGTGATCAGTCAAAA
Organism: Pinus taeda; assembly: GCA_000404065.3. NCBI lineage: Eukaryota > Viridiplantae > Streptophyta > Pinopsida > Pinales > Pinaceae > Pinus > Pinus taeda. The sequence continues at coordinate 115,447 of APFE031637101.1, forward strand.
TGATTTTTGGTGCAAATGGCACTTGTGTCAACTCTATCCAACAGATAGTCCTTGCGGCTACGCTTCTTTTGACAATGAGGACAGAAAAGAACTAATGCCTACGATGCCTCAGCTTGTTTTTGTTTTACCTGTAAAATATCAAATTGTGTTATCAACGTACTTAAAATATCAATTTTAAAATCTTCTAAAAAATTACTGATCTCTACTCGTCTAACTCCTCGTCCTACAATTTTTCTCAATATGTTGAGAGGATCGTGAGTTGTAGGATTGGTTCTTGTACTTCCTCAGGAACACCTAATGCACAGTTTCACAATGTCATCATATTTTTCTTTAGAAATGTCACCCTGCCCCATTAAATTAAAGATTTATTTTCATTAATGTTTCATGCCTATAATCAACATAGTTTTTAACACATCCTTGGGTAGAGTAGTATGTGGTGATATTTCTAAATTATATTGAAATATTTCAACATATTATTCGAAGGTGTCATCTTCTTTTGACATCATCTTAAATATTTATTCCCTTAGATCCCTAGATCGACAATAATCCTGATACATAGTAAGGAAGGTTTATTTCATTTGATCCCATTAAGGTTATAGTACCACCCCCCACTCCCATGATCATCGTAATGGTTCTCCCTGTGAAAATTCTGTGACCCAATTCCTACTATAATAAACTGATGATATTTCTCCTATTTTTTAAATTACTTTGAACAAATTACTCACAGTTTTCTACGGAAAGTATCAAATTACATACATTGTATCCTACACAAAATAAAATACTGCGGAAACTAAATGCTGCACTGCAGAGAAATAAACACACACAATTACATTTTTGTTTTTCGACAAACATCCCTAGAAAAACCCAATGTGGGAAAACCGGTGCAGGATATGAGGGTTTTTATTATTATGCAGTAGTAATATGAGTATAAAACATTATATTCCCAAACTCGCAACTTGATACAGAGAATAAACTGGCAAATAGGTAGTGAGAAAAATGTCACACTGTCACTGGTCATCTGAATTTGATCCGGGCTTCGGATGGCTAGCCCCACGTTGCCTCTGCACAATCTTTGTGTTAGCCTACATAGATCTGCGTCAAAGCCTCTAGGGACTACATCACCTCTTCCTCTGATCTTCTGTTGGATGGAAACTTAACCCTCTATCCCTCTAGTCTCACATCCTAGCCTTCGACACTAGATCACGACTTCTTCTCAACAGAATTCTGGACTCCCTTTGAAGCATTGCGCTGCCTCTCTGAACGTCTCTCTGCCTTCTCTACCTTGCACTCCCTGGAACTAAAAAATCTCCTTCAATCTACTATCCCTGCCCCTCTCTCACTACTTCGACTTTACTGAATCACTTTTGGCAACTCATAGCTGTTACACTGGAAATAAACTTCCGAGTAAAATCGAACTACACAAGTCTGTTCTCAAACCCCCATTGAATGTCTTCTTATAATCTCTTGTTGACACAAGAATGGCCAAGATTAAAACATAATCGATGGCTGATATTAACTAGAACTCGATCCATGTCTTCTTATAGAAGATTATCAACATGACTTAATTAATACCCTCTAATTAATTAGTTTTCCTAAGTTTAGACTTAGGTAACATTAAAAAAAATATTAATTATTTTAATTAAGTCGTCTCTAGGTGGAATTTCCATAAACAATTTATGGGTTTTGTAGAAGACATGTATTCTAGCCCCTCCATAAAGTTTCGTGGCTAGAACACATCTGATGTTGCAAAAACTAACAATCCCTTTAAGATAGAAGGAAACAACTTTAATTTTTGGGGGTCAGTAGTATAATCATGTCCTTGACATAAAACATAAAACTCAAACAAAAATGCATTGGGATCTTCAGAAGCCATTCCGTGGAAATTTGGAAGATTTTGCAACTAAATAGCCTTCATTAGTGCATTAGGCCACAGATCAACAATAGGATATTCTATGGTTGAAGTTTTTGTTCCTGTTACTACATTCACCATTTGGTTAAATATCTGCTAGTAATCTTCAGAAATCTTGTAATCAAGCGGTACTATCTAGAAAGTAATATGCTAATGGGGTTTTGGACGTTGGCCAGGTCTCACAATACTAGTCAAATTGGGAACTTCAGTTTCTCTCCTTACAACGGGTGTTGTAGGGAATTCCTTCTTAGAAGGTTGTGGGTATGGTTCTCTCATCTCACCTCCCCCCTCCCTTAATTTGCAAGAGGGCCCCTCACTCTTACTAGAAGGACTAAGATAGCTAACATATATGTCTTGGAAGCTCTGCTCTAATCCTACAATTTTATCATGAATCTCGTCATTAGCTGTAGTAGATGACCCTGCTACCCGAGGGGAAATAACAACAGAAACCTTCCCAAATACTGCTAAGGGACCTATCGGCACTTGAGATTCTGATTTGTGAATGATTGTATAAAAGTTGTTCTTCCAAAGTGAACCTGACCTTGGGTTTTGGTGATTTTTGGGGTGGATTAATGATCTATATCTATCTAGTTTGATTCCTAAGCTTCTTTCTAGTCATACACACTAGATGATCTAAACGTATCAGCTGAGGGTAGGAACTGGCACAATATTTTTACTTGAGTGCATGTGCAGGTTCTTACCTTCTATCTTTAATACCCATTCCTCAAGGATACAACTAGCACTCACTTTGAAAACCTCCCCGGAAACAGCGCCAAAATGTTGGGCCAATTAATCATTCCTAAAATGGACCAACTAATTGATACACATGCTTCTCAAGGAAACAACAAAAGAAAACATACTGAGCAGCAAGTTGTTTCTTAGGGAACAACAACTACAGAGTGAAAGGACAACACTACAAAGTCATACTATCTGACAACAATTGAACAAACGAAATAATAATCTATGATAATCTAAAGGAAATAGAAGAAAGGAACATTTCCTCTTAACAAATTAACCACAACAATTATACTCTATAACAATTCCAGTAAACCTGATTCAAGACAAAGCATTCAATTTAACAAATCAACAACGAGAAATTAAAAACAATTACGCAAATGGAAATAGCTAGAATAGAGAAATCAAATGTTAATTTTAATGATATAAGAGAATACAACATTGTTTCTAGGATTGGACCCAAATCCAGAATCAAACTTCCTTGTGGGAAAATCAACACAGTAAAATAAATTTGAGTGATAAATACTTCCATTCAAATTGTCGAGAAACCAGTTACAATTAATGTAATCAAAAGTCTGAGCTTGTACCATCAATAATATTACAACTTGAACAACCCCTTTCGAGGTTCAACACCCATTTTTGTATCATAATAGTAAAAGATAAAGATTAGAGAATCTATTTTTAATAATGAGTGATCCTGAGAATTGAAAGATTCTAAGGATGCTCGTTTAAGTTAAAAAGATCTTAATGCGTCCGAAAATCCAAGTTGAGAGGTAATCCTCAACTAATTTGTTCCAAAGAGGGCGTAACAACTTTGAGGCTTACATGATATCCTCTAACCATTCCAGGAAACAACATCAAATATCAATGTGTCAATAGATTCCTGTCAACTAATGAAGATCCGTTCGTTACGAAATAACATTCTATTGATCGAATTCATTCAAAAAAATAATAAAATGATAAATGTGTATAGAATACTACTAAAGTCCCTACTATACTAATTACCATAACTTAATTTCACAAAAGACTTTAGAAAATGATATGAAAACTGAGAAATAAGGCAAGGAAAATATGACAAATATAAGGCCCAACAACTATGCACATGTTGGATATGTTGTGTTGTGTGCATATGGTCTTGTGCACATTTTGAATAATTTGTGTGGTGTACATATAATGTTATGTACATGTTGTATATGCAGTGCTATGCACATATGGTGTTGTGTGCAGGTTGTACATATGGTGTTGTGTGCATGATTGTACATGTGACATCGTGTGCATGTGGTGTTTTGTGCAGGTGGTGTTATGTACATGTCGTGCATGTGGTGTTGTATACATGTGGTGTCATGTACATGTTGTGTATGTGGTGCAATGTACATATGGTGTTGTGTACACATTTTACAGGTGGTGTGGTGTACATGTGGCGATGTGTACACATTGTTCAAGTGGTGTCATGTACATGTGATGTTGTGTACACGTTATGCACCTGGTGTTGTGTACAGGTGGTACTGTGTACATGTTCTACATGTGGTACTAGTGCATATGTTGTATTGTGTGAATGTCGTACATGTTGCATTGTGTACATGTGGTACTACGTATGTGCATTGTCTAGTTGTGGCATCGTGACATGCGTATTCATTGTGTTTTACTTTGTGTACGTAGATGTATTGTGTTGTATGCCAGGTGTAGGTGTATGTATTATGTTGTGTTGTAGACCAAGTGTGAGTGTATGTGTTGTGATGTATACTTTGTGTATGTGTACGTGATTGAAGAGGAGAGAAGCCACTGGGTGTTTGTCGAGTGTGGTAACTGATCTGCCATGTGTATGGAAAGGACAAAGGTAGAATCAAGAGACGAATGAAGTAAGTATTGGTATTTTATTTCATTTTTATTATGCATGTGATATATGATTCTGATTTATGATTGTTACATGTGATTTATGATTTACGTCTATGATGATTACATACGACTCGTGATTTTATTTTATGATGGTTGTGTTTTGAGCTAACCACATGTGATATGTTTATTCATGATGATTTGATCAAACAATTAGTTTGACTTGCTATGGTAGGAAGTAAACATAGTTGCAAGTGCACCTTATTGACGAGTTGCTAATGAGGTATGATTTGAAGTTATTTCAATTTATTTTTAATCTAACGATAGTTATGTGCTTGGTAAAGGAAAGCATTAACATGCTCGGTTGGGTGGTTGAAATTCACTGCAAGAATTTGCAGCGCCAGTGAAAAGAATTAGAATAAGTAGCATTATGTTGGTAAAGCACTACAGGAGCAGGGCCATTGTGGGACACTAGTACCCAATAGCGTCCTTTGAATGCCATGAGCATTATATGACTGGTGTGATGGTTTTGAGGGAGGGATATGCCTTATTTTTTGGACCTTCCAATGTGAGGAAGACTTGCCAATGGAGGGTTCGCCCGAGGGATGGTGTAGCAGAGAAGGCAATGCCCGTGGAACTTGGAAGGTGTGTGACTGCATGAAAGGGGTTGACTGGATTTCCTAAGGGACTGTGTAGTAGAGAAGGGAAGGTTGGGAATGGATTTTTTTGGTCACTGGCATTTCCAGATGGAATTAGATGCACATTGGGAGTGTACCCTGAAGCAATGAGCCAGTAACTATTAATTGAGAGCACAAGTGGCGTGGGATTGTAGTGCTAGATATTGGATGCAGATTCGATTTTGACAATGGATTCTCGAATTCCTTGGAAGCAGGTGAATGCTGGTATTACTTTGAGGGTGGAGGTGTGAGCTTATGGATTCCCTTGTTGCTGATACCGGTATCGTATCTATTGGCATTATGGCACAGGTGTTGTCCTTGATGGCAACCTTCTTTGGTAACATATCTCAGTTCAGGCACTCAGAAAGTAGAAAAAGTCATATACGCAGGTTTATTTAGACTAAGGCACGTATACACGCGGGTTACACATTACAAAAGCGTTTATATGTTGGTGATCATCCTTTTGGTCCATGGCAGTTAGATCTTGGAACTTGAACCTAAGTTTTGGACCATGGCGTCTCGTCAGATGTGTCGATCCCTAGTTTTGGGTTCATGGTATTGAAATGTTATGGTTTTGGACCATGGTATTGGGGAAGGCCTGGGACTATAAAAGAGGAAGGAGATCTTATGACAAATCACCATCTGAATTATTATTGAAGATCTGATAAAGTGCTAGAGCTGGTATATTGGGTGATGATCCAGATCTGGATCTGAAGGAGGGAGGAACCTTCGTGCCAAAGGAAGGATAAGTTCTATTCATGGGTCATAAGCTTTAAGCTTGGATGATAGTATCTTTGTATGGTTTTGATCTACTAGATGTGGCGCTTGTCTGATCTATAAGTCTGATAATCTGGGTTAATTAGTGATTGAATATCTGGAAGAGCGTGTTGTCTTTTATAGATCTGTACGCAGGTTCAGTAAAGCGAGGGTGCATATACACGCAGTTTAGGTGAAATAAAGGCGTGTATACGCAGGTTGTTCCATACGCAGATGCGTATGCACGCAAGTTGCAGACTGTTGAAATTGCGTATATGCTTTTAGTTGTGATCTAGCTGTTTCTTCTTATTGCTGCTGTGTTCTGGGTTCTGTTGTGTGGTTTCTGGTACTGTGTTTTGGGTACAGCTGGCAGAGGAGTATCTACTTAACTTCAGATCTAGTTGGTGAAAAGGAGTTTGATTGATGAAGAATTTCTTGATGACTGTTTGATGTTCATGGATCCAGTTTGAAAATTGATGAAACGTGGTCCCTGGAAGAAAGAGAAGGTTGTAGCCTTCTGTAGGCCAGCACCTACGTACCAGTATCTTGGCTAGTGCAAGAGCTAAAGGGGGTTGTAGCTCCCTTCCAGGAGAAGCTGGAAAACGAGAGAGAGTTGTAGCTCTCTGCAGGTTTCAGCCTGCGTACTGGTAAAGGACTGCACCAGTACAAGACCATTGTAAAAGGAGTTTCTAATTTGAAAGAAGATAGAGACATATTGCAGCAGGTGGTTTTTCACCCACATTGGGTTTCC
>APFE031637115.1:18103-138723 GCA_000404065.3 Pinus taeda
AATACTATTTAACATTACATATTGAAATATTTTGTATATTTTGTTTGTGATCTAAATAATTTTTTGTATTATTTGGTATTATTTAAATGCTATACAATAATTTTTATTAAAATTAAATAAATTAGACATCTCCTTATCATTACTTTATTAATTTGATTGGTGAAATTATTTAATTATTAATTTTTACAATCAAACATTAATTATAGGGGACGCTTATATATATAATATTAATTAAATTAGTTAATATGAATATTAAATAGTTTTGTTTTGAAATCTTATATTGGAAATTGAGAATCATACATTTTATGGTAATTTAAAAAAGGGAATATATTTTTTAGATGAATAAAATTAAAAAAATAACCCTCCTTTTTTCTAACAAACCAAAACAACAATACTATTATAGATATAATTAATCTTACAAAATATATATTTCTCTTTACAAAATTATGAACTTACTATCTAATTTAACCATGACATGCAGTCACCGCCCGTTTCTAATTCAAATCTCAAAAGGAAAATATGAAATGGAAAGCACGTTTTAGAGAATTAGAAAAACCACTCAAACGACCTCACGACCCTAATATTTTATTTCTGAAAAAAATAAAAATATGAAATGGAAAGCACGTTTTAGAGAATTAGAAAAACCACTCAAACGACCTCACGACCCTAATATTTTATTTCTGAAAAAAATATGAAATGGAAAGCACGTTTTAGAGAATTAGAAAAACCACTCAAACGACCTCACGACCCTAATATTTTATTTCTGAAAAAAATATGAAATGGAAAGCACGTTTTAGAGAATTAGAAAAACCACTCAAACGACCTCACGACCCTAATATTTTAATTCAATTTTCAGAAAGAAAATCTGAAATGGAAAGCACGTTCTAGAAAATTAGAAAAACTATTTAAAGGACCTCACAATCCTAAGGGTAAATATCCCATCCTTCCATTCAGTGTACAACCTAGCCTCCACGTTTAACCTATTTAAACAAAGAAAATACATTAAACTTAAATTATTATTATTACATTAAAATTTAACTTAATATTCTCAATGAATATGAACTTTTTCTTCCATAAGATTTAGTGTACGGCATTCGCTTTGGCTGGATGCGAAGTCCGGGATTTGCTATGTTTGAATACTATTATGTCGGACAGTCCTTTAAAGATTTGTTTTTTCACACTAGAATGCATGCTCATGCTACGAAATTACCCACTAACTTGGAATCAATAAGACTCTCATGCTACGAAATTGCCCACTAACTTGGAATCAACAATTAGTCTCACGCTTGTAGTTTTTCGCAGTTCACCAGCATATGTCTATGAACGAATGCATTTTCAATCAATCGCGTCTGGATTCTGAAGCGCCGTGTAGAGGAACTTTTACCCTTCAAACATTTAATTTTTTTAAAAAATTATTAAAAATAAATCTGTTTTAAAATTCCAACCTTATCTAGATCTAAATATCTGAATACATTCTCATCCATCGCGTGTGGACTGAAGGCCGCGAATATGCAGCTTTATTGATTGTTTACTTGAATAAGAGCAACCTTTACACGGAACATACCTAGCAACCTTTACACGGAACATACCTACCTTTACATGGAACATACCTATTTGACAAAATACGATATTTTTAAACTCTGAAAGTTATCTGGTGTGTAATTTCTTGATATATAATTTTTTGTCCTCTCGTATGAAATTTAATGCAGTACATCAATAGTAAAATCAAACCTAGGTAAACAGGGAGCAGAATTTCCGGGTAGATGGGCTCTCGCATTGTGGCTTAGTTTTTAAGTCTGTACTGATCTGTTTTAAATGCTTGGTACAGGATTTTATTGTTAGCTCTGAATGCTTGGTACAGGGATTTTATTGTTGGCTCTGGTGTTTTCCCCGTTCTTTTTTCATTTTATTGAGAAGTGTTTTGGTCCTTTTCTTTCTCAACATTAGTCACTTCGGGCTATACCGGCTGCTCCCTTGTTTTTGCAGTGAGTACTCTGTTTTTTCTCTTGCAAATCTCTAATTTGCAATTAGTGACTATCTTTACTATTTGCAGATATTATAGTTTTATGCTTACTGTGTATTTGCGACGATTATATTAATATATAATATATAAATTTCTTTCTGGAAAAAAAATATATACAAATTTATAAATTGTATAGAATGACGCACTTGATATATAATTTTGTTTGTCCTCTTATATGGAATGTAATGTAAAAGTAAAATCATACCTAGGTATACAAACTTATAAAATGTATGGAATAAACTGCTTGATATATAATATTTTGTCTTCTAGTATGGAATGTAATGCAGTACATCACTAGTAATGGAATGTAATGCAATATTATTTGTAAAATCAAACCTAGCTATACGAACTTATAAAATGTATGGAATGAATGGCTTGAAATATATTTTGTCCTCTCCTATGAAATGTAATGCAGTACATCATTAGTAAGATCAAGTCTAAGTATACAAACTTCCGTTATGTTGTATTTTTTTAGAAAAATTATATATTTTAATTTTATAATTGAAATTTAAATATTTTTCAAAATATTAAATTAAAAAAAAAACATTTAAAAAAATTTATAATTTAAAAAAAACTTTAAACACCAATTCCAACTCTATATACTTTTACATTTTGAACTTTTTTCTGAACAGTTATCGCTGGTCTTAGTAAGTGATTCAGATTGAAATTTCAAAATAGATCCACTTATTAAATTTGATGGTTTTCACATGGTCAACTCATATTCAAAAGAAAATATTTTAAGGATTTTATAAAAGTTTTAACTACGGACAAATGACTTGATCGTCAAATGGGCTTCTACTGATCATGTAAATATGGTATGTAGCAAACACTTTATGTGGGCCAAAGTACATAAATATTTTCAAGAACAGACCACAAATGTCTCTCCGAGAAGCTAAGACTGACAAAGATGCAGCTAATATTGAAATGTACATATAGTTGGCAACTTGGGAATTAAGATAGTTGGCTGGCACTTTCGTCTGTGTGTCTGCCGTCTTCTTTGCGACCGACCCCAAGAGCAAATACAGTTGTCAGATTTGAAAACAAGAGCTATGATATGTCTATATCTCTTACCATCAGATAGAAAAGCGGTAGACTAAATAACTAGATGGGTTAACTAATTAATTTCATTCTCTAATCCGAAAATATTTTGAAATTTGATGAATAAAAGTAATATCAATAATTTCACTCAGTTTACTATGATCTATAACATTGCAAAGATTTCAAAATCAATATTTAAGATAAGGATAGCCATAGTAAACAATCCCTTGAAAAGTTACAATTTGGATAATTACAATTAGTTAAGATTATATCTTCATTTGAGTAACTCCATACTGCATTTGGAATCAGGGAAAAGTTGATTTTCTTTAACTGGAGTTTTGAATCATCGCAATTTAATTTTTTAAATTAGAATTTGAATAAAATATTGAGGAAAAAATCTGTTTACTCTAAGTTTAGCTTCATTGAAAGTTGGGTGATACGAAAAAGATATAAAACCCTCATTACAGCAATTTGAATTATCATTTAGATATAGAAAATATTGATAAAAAAAATTGAATATAAAAACTTGGTTTATTTTATATAATAGGTTGAGAAATAATAAGGTAAGCATTCTTGTTTTAATTGTAAATTGAAAATATATTTCAAAATTTTAATAGTGAATTCAAACAATTTACCTATTTATTTAATTTTAAATTATTTTTAAAATACTCAATTTTTGCCAATTCCAAAAATACCCAAAAGTATAAAAACCATAAATATACTAAATTTATCCTTATTATATATTCCCAAAAATATCCCAAAGGTATAATACCAAAAAAGCCTAGTTGGGCCCAGCTGCCTGTCTGAGTTTCCACTCTTTATACAATCACTAGTAAATTGACTATACTATGAGCTAACCGGTTCCGTGCTCTACCCCTCCTAAGATTCCGCCCTAAAGTAAGAGAGATCGTAATGTTATCCGTGGAGGTGGGATTTCCAGTTGACGTAGTCTAAATGTTAGAAGTTTTCTCTAGTTCATTTTGGCTGAAATTTGGTGGCATTCATAGTTTATTTACTCGCTCATCACTGGTTCATCTGCCCCTCGACGCTGTAGTACTCTATTTTATTATCGGCGCTGATAAGTATTGCAAAGGTGGAAGACATAAACAAGAATAAATTAGACTAGAACTCAAGTAATTGAAATGAATTAGATTAATTATGAAGGCACATGGATTGACAGTTAAGACGTTAAGACGTGTACGTGGAGGTTGCAATTATTTTTTCCAATATGGCACTTTATTTACAATTATAGAAAATTAAACTAAGATGTAGGTTGGTTTGAGTCTCAACTAGTTCTACAAACCCTTCAAAACTTTGACATGGATGTTTTGGGTGGATTTTTTTTTCCTCTTCCAAAATCCTAAATCTTTTTAATTGTTTTAACTTTATTTTTTTCTGTAGTTGGTTGTAAATTTCAGTTTTTGTTTTTCTTTCATTGTTTAATATAGACACTTATTTGAGGTTGTCCATGCATATTTTCTACTTCTTCAAATTTTTTTTACAGAGACCACATTGTCTTCAACATTCATTACTGCAACTTTTATGCAGACTTCATCAAAACATAGTGTTTCAAGCCATCATTCAAGAAACATTAATTCTTCTTCAAATTTTGTTGTTTATTCTTTATTTGCACACTCAAATCAATGTTAATTTTATATGGAAAAACATATGCAGAACTATATGGATTATGATCTTCTTGCTTTGCAATGCTAACCTTCTCTACTTCCTGTTCACTCTCTATCTCTTGTGTTGCTGCAAACATGTTGTCTTCCACTTCACTTCCAAACACAAGTGAGACTCTGTCACCAAATAACAACATATCAATAAAATGTTTATGCTATATCATATGCAACCACTCATCACTACTTAATTGTTCTTCATCAAAGTTAACATCTACAATTTTGAATTGTTGGATCCACCATATCATTTTAATTGCTTCAATGAAAACTTCACTATCTTTAGCAAGACCTATGGTTGGATTCACTAAATCATCGTCCACTTGTGGCTGAGCACAATAGGATTTATCTTCATTCTTTTGTACATCTGCTACTTTAAATCCCCCTTCCTTTTCATATTCAACTTGATTACCCATCTTTACACCAAAAAGCCTCTCAATGATATCCTAAGCGTCCTTTGTTGTCTTTGCATTTGTAAAGAGGGGAGGAATGTTGTTATCTACACATTTCTTGATGCATTTTAATGAGAAGGCATTTTTTTAGTTTTTGGCTTCTAATTCTTTCAAGTAAATCCCAAAAGTTCTTATTGTTTCTTTGAATTTCTTAGCCTCTTGATTTTACTCATTTATTAAACGTTGACTAGTGACAAATCAACACAAACCCATATACATACTTTGACTAATGACAAATCCACAGAACCCACATACATAACTACTTCTCTACTGACAACTTTTATAAAACAGACAAGTCAAATTGCAGACTAAACAAACTCCGTGGTGAACTCTGGCTCTCACAACAATGACACTACTACTTTCCAAACAACTGCCTATGTAGATTCCACTACACTAAACGCGATCTTTTTATCCATGTATGGAAGACTTTTTAAAAAAGGATTACTTTAAATGAAATTTCCAAATGGAAAAATGCCCTTTTTAGTCCCTGCCATATGGCAATGGCATGGGACTATAGAAATCGAAATTTCGATGTTAGCATTACTTTAACTATTTTTGGGCAAAGTTTTTAAGTGGACACTGCATATTTTACATATTTTACACTACATTCTATTTTGTAGTCTTATTTGGCCTCTTCCTGATGCGGGGAGGAAAAACCATATCATATATTTATCTTTGCTCAGCATTTTGAAACAGGTTGCTTGGCATTTTGAAACTGGTGAACTCTAATGCAAGCATTAGTGGATAACATTAAATGTTGGCTCGTAAACAACCATCACTAGGGCATTAGTATAAGTTGAAATTCACATTACAGTCTCGAGACACATCATCTGTGCCATGTCAAACCATGGCTACCCTCCCGTGTCAAAATTGCCCTGCCGTGTCAAACAATCACTGCTATGCCGTGTCAAAATTGGTAGTTTGCATGAGAGCAACCGACTTTACTTGCCTGCCTTAAAATGAAAGCAAAGCATCTTGCTTGCCTTAACATTTTTGGTCTCTCTCCGATATGTGTTGTTATTGCTAGCCAAAGGTGGAGGGTCTATTCTGTAAGATCAAGTGATGGGTAATTGAAGCGTCACCCGGGGCATGCATCCAACATGGACTCTTGAGTGAGTAACTAAAGCGTCCCTTGGGGCATGCATCCAACATGGACTCTTTAGTCACTGTAGTAGCATGGACCATGGACTTTTCAGTCATTGTAGTAGCTTACCTGACCATGGACTTTTCAATTAGTGTAGCAGCTTACCTTGAAGTTGTTGAATCCCCTGTAGCAGCTTACCTTGACGTTGTTGAATCACCTGAAACACACAAGAAGTGGAGTGAGAATTGCTTTCAGGTATGTATTTTCATTTAAATATTTTACCATAAACTACCTTTGTATTAGCCCTTATTAAAACATCAGTGTACTCAGCAAAATGGTCCACACCTTTGCAAATGGAAAATGGCAAGATTAACTATGGTGAAGTTGCAATTTTAGTTCAAAATGGGAAGATTAATTATAGCTAAATTGCAAATCTAGTTCAAGTGATGTGACCCATGTTGTAGGAGAAGACAATGTTAAAATTAGACAAACAAGATATATTTATACATTGAATCAAACCACTCTCTGCACAAGCATTTTCCAATACTATAATTTAATTTTCATTTCATATGTGTTTGATAACAAATTAAATTACGAATAATGGACAGAAATCCATCTAGATTCATATCTCCCCAAAAAAACATCATCAATCAATATATCACAACCCTGCATATATACATGTCTAATATATCACAATACTGCACATATAAGTGTCTAACAAGAAGCCCAACTTACCTTAACTTCATATTCAGAATTCCCCTTCCCAAAAAAAAAATGAAATTTAATTAGATATTATTCAAAATTCCCCTCCCAAAAAAACAAAATAAAAAATGCACTTCAATTAGATACTCTAAAGCCTCAATAAAGACAATGTACAACAATCCATGTACATGATTATAATCTAATGTTAAATAATTTCATGAATTTCAAATTATGATTGATGAAGTATTTCTAGATCAATAATCAAATTATATATTCTTGAAATTGGTAGGTAATTTTTCTTTCATGGGCATCTCAGAAATCAGAAAATCAGAATTCTTAGATTAAGTTAGGTAAGCACATTGTGTAGCTGGGTCTTGCTGTACAAACTTACATTGCCCAGGGGGTGTTCTCCTGGCTATGGTGCGGACAATGAATATGATGAATTCTTTGACACTGGACCATTGAAAATAACCAAAGGTGCTTAAATCCGAGGTGTTGGTGAGCGGCAGGGCTTCAAATCTGGAAGTAGGATGAGGGTTAAATAGAGTTGTGATCTTCATGGCCTTTGATCTGGGTTCACGCCTCTTCTGTTGATTTCTGGTGGATCTCTGAGGAACTATCTGATCACTTGCAGATGCAATGGCAACATAGGGCAACAGAAAGTGTACTGATGGTATGACTTGCGTATCAAAGTAATATAATTGATTATACACATTTTCTTTTTCTGGAAATTCATCTAGACGGCACTGGTGGCATGGCAGGCAGTATGCCTGAAACGACCTCCTAATTCGTGATTCAGACATCCAGAGCTGCATATTTATACAGCTGAGAGGCACTCATCTCCTCTTCCTGAGGAGTATGGGGCATGACACCGTGGAGGGCAGCAAACAATGCCACAAGCCACACAACCAACTCTATGTACCTGATAATTTCCCATAATTTCCCATCCTTGACATGCAGAGTAGAAGAACTCTATATACTCCACAACTGCACTTGCCGAGGTTATCATGTTTTACTTTTGAACTACTTGCAGCAAGAATAAGATCGACTTCCAGGGGACTTTTTGGGAGATGATAGCTTGGGTCTAAAGCATTTTCAAAATTCTTGAGAGTATACCAAAACATCTGAAGACTAATGCATAATTGGACATTTTCAGAATTCTTGAGAGTATGAAAACCTCTGAAGATTGAGTCGCTAGAAGCTTTTGAATTCCACCGATGCAAGGCTTTTGATGAATTCCTGGTTAGGAAAAGAGGGGATGCAATGCGAGTTTTGTTTGAGAAATAGAAAAACAACACCATGATTGCTGCATCGTCTGGACACGTGAAATGCATCCACTGCTACTGACACGTGAAATGCATGCAAGCTCCTACTAACAAGTGCTTTTCTTCCTTCATTTCCTATAATAATATGTATTACTCATTACTTGCAAGGTGCCATGTCATATGCAATTGTTGGGTAGCCTCATTAAACTATGGTGAACTACGGTGAACATTAAGAAACTAAATGCCTCATGCTTAACAAACCTTTAAATCCAATGCATGAAATAAACTAATTACACCACCCTTCGCAAACCCTTAAAATCGTTGAGATAGGAAGAAATTTCATCACCCTGTGATTTATGGGACTATAACTGGGGACCCGGTTTCATGTCAGAGTTACTGCATTAAATTTCACAAAAAGGACCCAAATCTAGGCCGCTTTAGTGAAAGCATATCATGTGTGCCACCTGGGTCAACTTATCTCAGTTCTTATACAATCTATTCTATCTTTTCCTATGGTTACATTGGTACTAAATCCCCATTGAACTAAACCTGGTAGGATTGACAGCCCCTTCACAGTCAAGGTTTCATTAATGAATCATGCAACATCCACCGAATCGCTACCCACATCCATTCCAAGCCTGGAAATAATTGTTGCGCTGAGCAAACAATCTGATAGGTAGCATTCTGAACCAGTATCCTATATAGATAGGTAATCATGAAAGGCACAAAGGGAAAAAATACAGATATTTACATGCCACTAAAAAATACTTCAAAACAATCGAAGGAAACCATATGTGACCCACCATCAACTTGGACCATACAGAATTTATCAAATCCACATCTAAAATGAATACGAATCAAACCTGGCCAACAAAGTCCCCTTACATGTTCTGAGTTGTTCAATTAAGGTCTACAAGCTAGCGCCATCTAGAACAATATGCTTTCTTGAAATTAAAGTCATCAATGCACCCCTGTGACAACGATGCCAGAAGAGGAAGTTTAAAGTGTAAGCCCAAATTCAACCGAGAGAATCCCCTTTACCCACAATAGCCAGGGAAATTGCAGCTTTTGGAGCATCAATTGATTACACTTGGGATAACTGTGTGCATGCAAATGGTAGAGCAAATATCCTGTCAATCTTTCATTAAAATCACTTGACCGGGTGAACAGTGCGAAAAATACATACCATTAACAGCCTCAACAGTTACAACAGAGTGGCTTCATCGAAACCCCAGTCTCCTTGTGACATACCAAAATTATCGGGGAAAATTGGGAACTGGAGTATGGATTTGTAGCAACAAAGCTAGTCTTCATAAAGCATAAATGTACCCCTCAAAGTAATACACAAGACCCAGTACCAATAAATCTTCACACCTAGGACAGGTATTGATATAGATTTCATACCTGGGACTATCCTAATGGAGCAGAATATCAAAGCAGCCAGCTGACCCCATGCAGAACAACCGTCTTTTCTAGTGGGAAGAACCATCTAGTACAGTTTGCTGGAGAGGCATATGCTTTATTACACAACTACGGGAGGAATTTCCTCAACTCGTGGATGATCAATTCAAAGGTTTTAACATATAAAAAATGAAAATACAAGAATACGATGATCATCAGATAGAGAACTATCTCTTGCACTGCAACCGACCCACCTATAGTTCTAAATGGCAAAATGGTAAAACCTCTCCTCCCTAGCAATATAATTCCAAAATAGTAAAAAGCTACAAAGAGAAATGTATTTTAATAATTCACACAACATTCACAAGCTAGCAACATGGAATATGGAACAACACGAGGAGATCCTCCAAACCAATTGAATAAAATGGATACATTTCTGAGATGGTAAAAACAATCCACTCATACCAATAGATTTTTAATAAGAACAACTTTTTAACATAAAGTTTTAGTCCTAATGCATCTGCACACATAGAAGGGATGACTAGAAAATTGATGGGTTTCACCCTCTCCACGCCATTATCAGCAGGAAATCTGTCGTTCAAGCACCAACATTTATTCATTGCTAAAACATCAAACACTGGTGACTTTACTTGAAACATGTTGCAAAATCCTTGGTTGTGATTATCAATTTCATGGGAAGACATCAAATGTTTGACATAACAAGATTGGTCTATCTTCGCAGACTAGCTAGGGTGTGAATATAGAAAGTGTTGCATCTCATAACATCCAAAAGCAGGCGACACTCAAGCAAATTCTATAGGAGGTTCTAAACTCATTCATAGGCCGAGTTTCAAAATCTCCATCTTCAAGTTCATGAAGAATTATGGTATCTGAATGTGGGCAATAGGAGGGGAGCTCTTGAAATTGGAATGAGTTTGGTCAAGTGGACAGGAGAAGTTTCTCAATCGAATCAAATGGGTAGTGCTTGGGAAATGCATCTGGAGATGGCCGAGCTCACTCACGTAATTCTCTTAGTAGGATCCTGCAAGGATAAGATCTCATTATGAGTCTGGAGTAGGAGAATTGATAGTTGAGCAGCCGCACTTGTATGAAAGCATGCAAATAATCTAAAATTACTACGTACATATTACTCTAGAAGTACCGTGTGCATATTACTTTCGGAATCATTTGGGAATCATGATAGTCTAGGAATTCTAATGGTCTAGGAACAAGATCAGATAAAAGATCAGTACTGTTGATAGCTGGCTAGTCGTAATACAAGTAAGATGTCTAGTTCGGCACTCAAGCCCTAATTCCCGCTCAAGGCACGGACTAGCTGCCATGCAGCATCCCTTGTTTCTAAATAAACTTGAAAAAAAAAGATTTTGAATGTCTTGTTTTTAAGAAATCTTTATCTGTTTTGCAAATAACTATCAACGAAGCCCTTTTAAAAACTAGATGAACCATTTTAAAACAACACCATCGCACTATGTTATTCCAACGTATTCAAAATTTAATCCTTAAAAAAAATAACAAATGCATATTAACCCTTAAAAAAAATAACAAATGCATGTTGGAGGAATTGCTTAGAAAGTTATGGAAATTCCGCGCATATTTAAAGAAAGTTTAGCAAGGATTCTCTTAAATTCAAGTTATAATTGTTAAACTTCAAAATTTTAGGTGTCTTAGACATTTTTGATGGTGCCAAATCCATTTGCACCATCAAAAACAAGATTCAAACCATGCCTCTATAATTTTTTGAACTTACCACTTTTAACCATAAATTCCTGAACTTGATAAACGACTCCATGCATAAATACCAACTTTTTAAAATTAATGTGTGGCTTAACATATGCCTAAATACGTTTATTGAAAACTTTTTCAAACGTAACATCCTCGTGTGAATTCCACTAAATGAGATCTCTTTATCCATGTATGTAAGATTTGGAAAAAAAAAATTATTTTAAATGAAATTGCAAAATGGAAAAATGCCCCTTTTCCTAAATAGATTTAAAAAAAAAAATCTTTATTTCTTTTGAAAATAACTATGAACGAAGCTTTTTTAAAAATTAGATGAACTATTTTAAAACTCAGTCTAATTAGCTGGAGGAATTGCCCATAAAGTTAAGGAAATTCAAGTCATATTTCGAGAAAAGCCCGCAAGGAATTTTGTAAATCCAAGTTATAGTTATTAAACATCAAAATTTTAGGTGTCCTAGAAATTTTGGATGGTGTTGAATCCATTTCCATTATCAAAAACATAATTCAAAGACTGCCTCTACAAAAAATTTTGAAAATTTTCTACCTAAATTCCAACCACTTTTAGCCGACAATTTTTCTGCTACGACTCCTTTTAAAACAACACCATCACACTCTGTCCTTCCAACGTATTCAAAATTTAACCCATAAAAAAATAACACGTGTAAATACCTTTGCTGCGAACTTTTTAAAATGACTTTGTAGCTTAACATAATGCGTAAATGCCTTTGTTGCAAACTTTTTCAAACATTTTTTTTTTTTTTTTGGCTTAATACATGCGTAAATACCTTTGCCTTGGAATTTTCGTGGCATATTTTTTTTTTTTTTTTTTTTTTTTTTTTTTTTTTTTTTTAATTTAAGGTTAATGCACCTTTCCATATAAAGAGGCTTACATTAGTGTTTAGGAGGCCGTGTTAGTGTTCAGGAAATCACTAGTGCTTGAAGTGTCCATCATATAGTGCGTTGCTACTATTGCTCTGGTGCGTTATTCTGTTTCTCACGAATATTTTTTTTGTTATCACTTCGCAGCGCGTTTACGCTTGGGGTCTTCTTGGTGGATGGATTTTGGCTTTTTGGCAACAATTGACTTGTTTATTCTTTTTCTCAAGTTTTTATTTTCCGTGCTTTCAAATTGTACTCTCACGGAGTGTCATGTCACTTGAGCTTCTAATATCATAATAAATATTATGGAGGTATAAGACAAACAAGTACTATTACATATAAGGGGTTTTAAGACAATATTTAAGATAATTTATTTTCAAGAGACAATAGGTATGATTAAAGACATAGTGTCTCTTTAGGGACAATATATCTTAGATCCCAATTATTGTCTTTATAGAGACAATGTCTTTAATCTCAGTTATTGTCTCTCTAGAGACAATAAAAAAATCTCTTTACAAAATATAGAATATGAATCTTTTTGTTTCTTCAATGATTAATTCATGTTAAGGCACGATGGAATTGCACCACCGACCTCCTAAAGTAGTTGTTCTTCCACTGAGCTAGCACCCTTTAAATAAATGTGTTGAATGAATTCTCCATGTTACAAGTCTCTCGGGCCATCCCAATTAATATGGTCTACTTCATTACATAGCTTCTTTCGTTATAAAATTCACTGAACAATAAAAACTAAATTTACCGATAATTACATTATTTTCATAATTGCTATCATTAGTTCAACATAACTATACTAATGCCCCAATTAGAGTGTGTCTGTTAAGGGTTGCCATCTTTAGGTAATCCCTCTTCAAATATTTATCTCAAAAGGATTCCACTTAGCTCCACAGTTGTATATGGTTGCAACAATTGTCTTTGGTTACCTTCTAAAGTTGCTTGAGTTTAGAGATAGATCCAAGATATTGTAGTAGCTGATGGTGGGCAATTGCTTAATTACCACTTTATAGATGATTCAATGATTCAATGATCACTTTAGAACTCAACAACACTTAGGTACCATGTAGTGCCTAGACATGTTCCTAGCTGCAAAGTTGTATATGGTTGCAGCAATTATCTTGGGTTACCTTCTAAAGTTGCTCGAGTTCAAAGAACTTAGGTACCATGTACTGCCTAGACGTGTTCCTAGCTTCAGAGTTGTATATGGTTCCAACAATTGTCTTTGGTTACCTTCTAAAGTTGCTTGAGTTCAAAGACAAATCCAAGATATTCTAGTCCCTAATGGTAGGCAACTGCTTAATGACCACATTACAAATGATTCGATGATTTAATGATCACTTCAGAACTCAACAAAACTTAGGTGCCATGTAGTGCCTAGACATGTTTTTCTGAAGCCATAGAGTAGTGATGAGTGAAAAAAGGGACAATGGAAGAAGATATTCATAAGTGGCTCAGTAAAATATTGAATATTATATTTCTAGGAGAGGAAGGCAGCTACTCAAGCATCACTTATGGCATGTACATGTTCCAGAAAAACACATATGAAATTGGGTTCTAAACAAATTTAAAAGAAGTCTTGGAAAATGGTGGTTGTGAGATATTCCATTCTTAGGAAGGATTGACATGGCAGACAAAATTCCGGTAGTAAGACATGCACATTACTCATACCTTTCTCAAATGCTTAAGGAAAACATAAAGATAAGAGATTTCTACCCTTAGTGGATTGGGATATTTGGTTCCTTCCACACGAAGAGAATCATCTTGGATGGGTCATTATAAAATGCTAATGAGAAATTCTGAAAACTAAATAGCCCATGAGAAGAGCCATCCTTATATCTTCAAGTCAAACTTAATTGAATATTTCTCCTTATATCTTCAGGTCAAATTTAACTGAATATTTATGAATTTGACAAAAAAACCGTCAAATTCTAAAATATTCCCAAAATCTATGATCTAGTTAAGTTTGATAGTAAGAACTATGAGTGACAACATGCCTTCATAAATTCTATTTGACCATAATAATCAAATTGATTCTCACATCATAAAAAATGACATTTCCGATCCAATATAGTTGGATTCTTTGATATCAAATATTTGTTGAAATCCTACGGAAGACTTATACCGAAACCCAGACAATTTGAGAAACTTCTTGTTAAGTTAAAGGTTGATAGGAAATGTCTAAGAATAAGGATCTTATCTCTATAATCTTAATCATTTACCCCTATGTTTCAAGGGGACCATTAGTAGCTCTAGTCCACCAGGAATAGTTGACATAGTTAACCGTTGGATGAACTTGAGGGTTACTTTTGTAGGAGTAGTTCCAAAATAAACACTATGAAAAATATGACAATTTTGAGCAAACTTTTGTGATATAGCATAATATTTGTCTACTAATGTCACAAAAAAGGAAATCGAAGACAAGGTGACACCTTACATGAAGATTCAAAATTAGCAATTTTTAGTTCAAATAAAGCAAGGCAAGTGTATTTACTTTGGCATAAGTGCACCCTATTTTAAAAATGGTTGCATGAAAACTGACTTTTATTTAATCAAGGAATAATTCTTAAAATCAAGAAAAAGATATCAACAATGGAGAAGTTACAGACCAAAAATACATCTCATCTCTCAAGGCATAGAAAGCTGCATAAGGAAATGATATAATTACTATTTTATATGGCTAAAAATAAATACAAATTTTAAAAATGAAAAATGAAAATATTAATTAAAATATATATAATGATCTAAGAATATATTTTATATTTTTAGTAAAGTTTTAGACGATTTGCAACTCAAATTTGGAATTAGAGTTTTATTGCCTTAAAAATATGCTTCAAAAGTTTCTTAAATATATTTGAAAATATACTAGATACTTGGAATTGCTTCAAATAAGTAGAATAACTTGATGTTTTGTTTGAAATTTCTTCAAGTTACAAATATCAAGAAAAGGAAATGACCCAAGGAAAGCAACTTACTCACAGGTTAGATCTCTAGGTAGTTGCTGAACATTGTGTGTTTATATTTGAATATTTATTTAATGTTTGAAGTAAACGTGTAACTTGTAAGCTTAGACTTTTCTTCCTCATATGGTTGGAATCATAATTAAGTTGGTGATGTTATATAAAATTTCAACTCACTATAAATTATAAATTTGGTTGATTTTCTAAATTGTAGCATATTGTAACAAGCCCTAATAGTGCAGGAAAGGTAACATCAAATCGACCTTTTTTAAGATGCAGAGAAACAAGCTAGACTTCCCTTCTGCCACGTTTAAGGCAAAAGAATGTTCATCCCTGAAGAGAGAAACCTGAGCCAAGTTGGATGGCCACCACATATTTGCAGGTTCTACGAGATACTTCCTCAGCAAACTAGCCCAACCATAACCTAAAATCTGGGGTGACAGAAATGTCATATTAGTGATGTTTTAAACAAATTGATCTTTCAATGCAGAAACAAGGGAGGCTCTATGTTCTGTATTGAATAAAATGATATCCAAGTCATAAATATGAAAATGATAAAGCCTTTGTTTTTATAAATCACTTAACAGTGTAATAGAATGATGAACCAAACTTGTTGGTTCATTTTCAGGACAATAGAATGATGAACCACACTCACTAGTTGGAAACGTGGGCATAAATAATTCAATGCAATGGATTAATGGAATGGATCTTGAAAAAATGGATCAAAAATTTTCAAGTCACAAAAATATAAACTCAGGATATGTATTGTTTTACCTGCATAGTGAGCACGATGATGAGAGCTATGATGAAGCTAAGATTCTACTTGTAATAAGCTTTCATGACATTGATTTCCCCAATTGAATATGCATCTCCACCACCGTAAGAGACACCAGAGTTAGCAAAGATGGTTATGAGCACATGCCCTTTCATGTTGAAGGGCCCTAGATTCATACTCTACTCCCAATCAAAGAAAGCTACATATATTCTCCTAGTTGGGAGAGTGGCTGCGATGAATCTCCTAATGGGGAGCATCGATAATTAAGATAAAATGCCAGATATGGTGAAGGGTTATGTGTTGTAGGCAAAAAACGTATTCACAAACATGATTAATACACATGACACTAATCCCAAAATACACACACGAAATGTAAATACTGTCAGAGCTGGATCATCTATCACAGGAACCGCGCAACACTAAAAAAGGGAATTGTGGCAATTGAAGCTACTTGCATTGTAATAATCAATGGTTAGTGCAAACTGCATATAAGGTTGTTTGGATGAAGATTTAAACTATGCACAAAAATGGAATTAGACACCACTATTTATCATGAGGCCATATATAATTTAAAAACCATTGTAGCTTGCAATGAAGGTGATTTAATGCTATGGAAACAATAGGTATCATTCTAACTCTTACCACTTACTATGCACTCATACTTTGGCTCCACAAGGAACACATTTGTGTTGAGCAAAATGCTGAATATGCCTCTAAGCTATTTAACAAAGTCGGGTAACGATGGAGGAGTTTTAAGAATTAGTGACTATGGCAACCATGATCTCCTAAGGAATGGAGGTTACGAAGGAGATTGATGTGAGGACGACTCTATCATAAGGGACATAATGCATGTAGAATGTTCCCAAACATAAGAATGGACAATGGAAGTAAGCCGATAAGAATGATCAAGATTACCACAATCAATTCTAACACTAAGTAACGTGAGCATGTCATATAATTATTTGAATCGGTATGTGTAAAATATCCCACGCTTATTTAACATTTTCTTTATGAATAATGTGGCTATGCATTAATGAAAAATAAAATCTGTAAGATTGCACCTTATCTTAGAAGAAAATGAGGGGATCAGAGATTGAAAGTAGCGATTTTTTTTCACAGATAATTAGGTAACAAATTTGGGCCAAATCTCTATCTCGTCGTCGGGAGTCCTATTCCATGTAACCCCCCATTGCAATAGAAAATAGAGGCTTTAATTACATGGTGATCTTATGCTCTCATCTCTCATTTTATGCTTGAAAGGGATGTAAGTTTATTTGATTAGTAAACATCAATATTTGCAAATGGGTGGCCATGGGTTCAATGCATCCCTAGTCGACACAACAGGTCTTAACCAGAGGATATGGTTAAATGTATGTAGAATAATGAATCCATTTAAATTAATACTGAAATCTAAGAAGATCATCCATATTGTCATATGTCGATGACATGGATGGAATGATGAATTTGTTCAGAGATGAGAGTTGGTGAGCATTGGCTTCAGTTGAAAAATTGGCAAGAGAACCATGAAGGCATAAACTCTTCTTGATGACATAACATGGGAAGGGTTAAAAATCCCAAGGGACTGAGTTTACAAAGAAGGGAATTGCCCAAGTGTTGTGGATGATTGTGAAATTGGGACATGATTGATATTACTTGAAAAGTACACTGAGGACAATGTTATTGTAAGGGGACATGAATATAATAATAGAACCTTGAAGATGATACATGCATTAATGCTTAAAGTGTCCAAGGATGAACTAGTGCCCATTCACAAGATGGTCAGATACTGAGCATGCAACAAAGTAAGGATTGTAAAGCCAAAATAACAAATGTGGTAAGTAAGTTGCAACACTGGTTCATAAAAACTCTTGGGAAGAGGGGATTCAATCATACCATTGAGGTAGTCATTTCATGCATGAATTGAGGTTCGGTATGCTAGAGAACCAAAATATGGCCTGGTTGGAGAACCTTGAGACACTAAATCCGAAGCCAAGACTACGTTAGAGCTAACATATTTTGGGTTGGTTTTTGTTATGGTTGTTACTATTCACAATTCTCTCATTCTAATCTATACTTCTTTGAAGATTGACACACCTTTATGGAAAGTCTAAATTGAGAAAGAGTGGCTATCACAAAAATGTGTAAACCATAAAGAAGGGTTATTGGTAAATGTTAACAGCCAAGGTAAATTTAGTTACAGTTGGAAATACGTGGTTCCCAACATTGGAAATTCCTTGGCTAGTCCGCAATGGAGCATTGGAGATAAGTGGATAGCCCAAGGACCCAATTGATTGTGTTGGCTTGCTATGAATGGAAATACTACAATATGAATTCCTTGTCTGCAATTTCTAGAAAATAAACAGAGTGAGAAATACCATAGCCATAGTCAACAAATTTTCCCTTGTTGTCTCATTTCCTAACACATAAGTGGCACCTACACAATGTAGTGTCTATGGCTGGGAGGAAAACCACTCCTATGAAATTAGTATACCCACTTAATAGGCAAATAATTTGGTTGTCATTGTTCATATTCATATAACTAATGTATGTGGAACTGCTATGTTTAAAAAATATGTGCTTATTTTGGAAATATAATCCTGAAATTTGACGTAAATTCATAATTATGATCCAGTATGTCTGGAAGATGTTTACATGAAAGTTTTAAGGCATATACAACTACCTATGCGGAACACAGAGGGCTTAATTCTACCTCTTCTATGAAAGGCAAGCGTCATCTATGCGAAGTATATGCATAATTGCTTTGTGATCACCAAAAAGATTTCAGACCAATGGAGAATTGTAATTCTCTCCATGGAAAAATATTTCCTAAGTATGTTGTGCCTGTCCATGGTTCTCCTATATCACAATCCAATAGTTAATACTCAATGTAATCAACAAATCATATGAACTACTCGAATGGTTAACTTCATACATGGGTAAGGAATGTATTTGGCACAAGAAGTCAGAAATTGCCTAGAATATTTTTACTAGATTTTTCTCTTGAAATGTTGGACGAAAGTTGTAAATGGTCAGTTGAAATTATTTTCCACAACTTGCATACTAAATATTTGAATAAAATTGCAAAGAAAAAAGTTATAATTTTTGGAAACATTTGCTTGAAGTTTGCTTAAGAATATTACATTTAGTGATTTCACTTGATACCCTTTAATCAACAACAAGTTCTGCTCAAGAGAGTGTTATTGTTTCCAATATCCATGCTGCATGCATGTAGAACTCAAAGTTTCATCATAGATTTTCTTCAAATAAAGATTTTTCAGCTGATCTTGTACTCTTCTGAACTAGATATGCAATTGCCTTTCAACATTCAACTGAATCAAGTCATTGTCCATGCCAATTTGTTATGCTTTGTGAAATACTTCTTCATATGTTTGGGGATTATGTACTTTTGCTGCAACTCCTGTTCTCTAATTCAATCCAGTAATGACCAATTCCTATTAAATATTTTTAATACATTGGGATTTGACTAAGTAAATCTTTGAATTTACTATCATAATCAAGCACACATCTTGTTAGATGTTGTTGAATTTATATGAATTCCCGTGGAGCTATATGATGGCCTATTGTGTAATTGAATGTCCATCAGAGTTGGTTCTTCACCTCACTCTTGGATAAATGTTGTATACTCTAGATATGGTTCATGAAACAATCCAAAGCTCCAACTGTCAAAGTCACTCCACATTTTTCCAATTGTCTATATTCATTATCTACTAATCGAACTCTCTGAATTGCCTTGCATACAAACGAATGTTTCGATTTTTTTAAGCACCCATGATAGACTCAAATATAAATGGTTGATTTGGATGTAATCTTTGTTTGATTTTCATTAATTTTCTTCATGCTTTTAGAAGTTGGATGATATTCTTCTTCCTGTTTATTTTTCTTTCTATAAAATCTTCTTTAAATTGAAATATATCTTTCCTTTCAAATTTATTTACAATCACTTTAATTAAACAAATTAAAATAGTTTATGTAAATCTTTGGTTTATAAAATTTAGTGGCCATTCTTCTTCTTCATCTTTTCTATCTCGTTCCTTTTCTTCAGTGCCTTGAGAACATTTTTTGTAATTTTTCCATCAAAAAATGGATAATTCACTACTGGGCCTCTCCATACATCTGTCTAATGATTTATGTTTTGTGCTACTCAGGCCTTAATCTATTTTCTTATGTCATTTTCTTGAAACTATACAGCAATTATGTTTTATGTCTACTCAAGGGACATGTATTAGGCTAATGGGTATTTTGGGTTATCACGCACTGTACCTTTTAGTTTAGATAGTGCTTATGCAACTACAACTACAACCCATTTTTTTGTACAATATGCAATACATATTTGTTTATATTAAAGGAATCATTTTATCAAAGAAAAACATGTCCTTTTTTGGATGAGTCAAGTTTCATATGTCATTAAAATTGGTTGACAAAAATATATTTATCTACAAATAAAATGTATTTCTATAAATAAAATATCTAAGAAAAATGTGTAAATGTTGCAACATTGAGTATGGATAACTATTTGTTGTGAAATGAAGTGAAATCCAAGTTCTGACTCAATTTAGAAGTTCTTATATTAAGGATTTATGTGGACAATTCAATCATCCTTTTATATCCCAAAATATATACTCTTCTAGACCCATCATCTCTTAACATCTGCATTATACGCTTAGTAAGGTTTTGGTGTTGGGTTTGCATCTACAATACTTCTTGTGTTTCTATTGAGAAATAGTTGGGTCTTTCTCAGTGTCTATGTGTGTAGTGATAACAGTTTCTTTTGTAGTCCAATTGTATATACACATTGGATGCACTTTTTGGTCCAGCTTTGTGGTCCCTTGTTGGACATATCATATTAGATCTAAGTATCTTGTGACTATATATATATAATATATATAATATATATATAGATAGAAAGCATTGAAAAACATATTTCTATTTCCATTGCTAATTTATTTCCGCTTGTAATTGCGATTTTACATTGTTGCTATGAATTTTAAATTTAGCCTCATAAATGCTAATTTGAAGGAACAAACCTTGATGATAGTGGTGGATGGACAAGGAAGGCATGCAAGGACATCACAATACCATGGAATTAAAGTAATATAGAGTCATCTAATCTTCCATCATGCAAGTAGTGACGAATAGTAAAAGGAATCTTCAACTCTCTGAGTTCTTTCATTGCAATCTTCAATCACCAAAGAAAATGGAAAACAATTTCAAACTCTTTTCAAATAACAACTACAATGGAAACTGATCATTTCAAGTCCTACCAAATGCTCCTAACTCAATGTGGATTTCAAAAATGAGATCTAGTGCATAATGACAAGAAATTCATTCAAAATGGAAAAATAAAAGGAAAAAAATAGAGGTCCATCAAAAACAAATATGCCTCTCATGGATGAGTCTCGCCTTCAAGTTAAACCATGACAGGTGTATTCACGCTGCCACAGGAAAATGTCAAGTTGATGAATTTTTTTTTTAACTCTTGAACTAAGATATAACATGGGATTTTTGGAAATAGAGCTCTCTTAATTAAGGTTTAATCCTGACTAGTATTGATTCTACGGTTCCATGCCTTACCAGAAATAATACATGGAGAAAGAAACATCACAAGTTTCTAGAAATAAGAAACATGAGTCCATGTCCCCTCTCCCAAAACATATGTTATACCTCTTAAATTCATTAGTAACATATTAAGATTTAGGAAGATAATAACCGTCCTAAATAGCCTATTGAAACATGCCTAATTTGCAATGCTCGAGTGCCTAGCATTCTAGCATGCTCATATTTCGTCACGAACTTTAAGGATTTTCAAGGGGTATCACTTGGTTGTTCCCGTTCTACAGGTTCTTTATTAGCCCCTCCAAGTGTATAAACAAGAGATTCTTTGTGTTCCTCTTCATCTGCCCCTCCATCTTCCTATAGAAAAATGAAATTAAGAAAGCCCCAGAACCCACGACATTTTGGGCACAAATTAAACCTAACAAATAAGGGTGGAGATTTTCGAGGTTTATCGCTTGGTTTTTTCTATTCTATAGGTTCTTTATCAACCCCTCGAAGTGTATCAACAAGAAATTATTCATGATCCTCTTCCTCTTCCCCCTACATCTTCCTGCAGAAAAGTGAAATTAAGAAAGCCCGAGAACCCTGAACATTTTGGGAACAAATTAACCCTAACAAATAAGGGTTTCCATCGGTTTCTGTTTCGAACATAAATCACAAAAAGAAAAAAGGAAAATGGTTAACAGAATACCCCAATATCAGGTTGGGTAGGCTTCCCTTTGTATCTGCATGCATTTCAAAACCACAAATTTATCAAACAAGAGCTGTAACGAATCAGTTTCACAATTCCAGTCACATAAATGACCTCAGGAACCTTTCACTTTTCTATGATGTAAACGCTCTAAATTAGCACGCACCAAAAACACTAAAAAAACTTCGAAACCTGGAAAGACAGTCTATGTATAAAGCTTGAGAAACTCTCAAAACTCAGTAAAACCTTCTTTCGCGAAAAAATTTAATAACCCATTAAAACCCTCTCTTATGGCATACGTTCATGGTTAAATGTGAGGAGGTTTGCCATGAAGAATCTAGTGGCAAGAATTGATGATGTGGAAGGAGAATGGGTGAGAAGAGCTCTCATTGCTCTCAAATGCCCCTCTAGCCACCACATGTGAAGGAGAATGTCATTCTAGCCACATCCTAGCAGGCTTTGCCATATGACCATGACCCAAGATGTATCTTGAGGTTTGCATGGGGTTGTCCCCTTTCCAGGTTCATTTTTGGCCTGTTCCACTGATTCTTTTTGGCTTATAGCATTAAGTTTTATTTTTAGTTAGGGACTTTGCCAGTGATATAGTAATATCTGGACAAAAAGCCGTAGAGAAGGAGTGTTTGTGGTTAAGAAGAATTTGTATTGCATGGTAGTACAGTTGATGCAAGCAACAATGATTAGGAACTCGTAGGTGATGGAGTGATCTCTCCCTGCCCGACGATAGGAAAACCAAAGCAATCTCTATGAATTTCCTTGCATACAAACCAATGTTTTCATCTGTATAAGCACCCATCATATACTCAAAGAGAAATTGTTGAATTGGATGTAATCTTGGTTTGATTTTCATTGATTTACTTTACGCTTTCAGAAGTTGGATGATAATCTTCTTCAAATTTATTTTTCTCTCTATAAAATATTTTTTAAATTGAAATATATCTTCTTTCAATTATTTACGTTCACTTGAATTAAAAAAATTGTTATTTAACTTTTTTTATAAAAATTATTAAATAGTTTTATTTAAATTCTCTGTTTATAAATTTAATGACCATTTAAATTTAAATAATCTTCCTTTTCTATTTATTACAGTAACTCTAGTAAACAAATTAAATAATTTATTTAAATCTTTGTTTGGAAAATTTAGTGACCATTCATCTTCTTCAGCTTTTATGTTTCTTCCTTTTCTTCAGTGCTTTATGAACATTTTTTGTAACTTTTCCATCAAAAAATGGATCATTCACTATTGGGCCTCTCCATACAACTCCCAAATGATTTATGTTTTGTGATACTCAGGCCTCAGTATATTTTCTTATGTAACTTTCTTGGAACTATATAAATGTTAAGTTTTATGTCTCCTCAAGGGACATGTATTAGGCTAATGGGTGTTTTGGGTTTATCATACCGCATACTTTTTAGTTTAGCGAGTGCTTGTGTAGTTGCAACTACATCCCAATTTTTTTTTTTACAATATGAAATACATGTCTGTTTATATTAATTATTAAAGGAATCTTGTTATCAAAGAAAAACATGTTTTTTTTTGTTTTTTATGATGTCAAATTTCATGTGTCATTAAAATTGATTGACAAAAATATATGTATCTACAAGTAGAATGTATTTCTATAAATAAAATATCTAGGAAAACTGTGTAAATGTTGCAACAATGAGTATTAAGTGAAATGAAGTGAAATTCAAGTTTTGACCCAATTTAGAAGTTCTTATATTAAGGATTTGTGTGGACAATTCAATCATCCTTTTCTATTCTAAAATTTATATTCTTCTAGAACCATCATCTCTTGACATTTCCATTATTCGCTCAGCATGGTTTTGGTATTGGGTTTGCATTTGCAATACTTCTTGTGTTTCTATTGACTAATTATAGTTGGTTCTTTCTCAGCTTCTACGGGCGTAGTGATAACAATTTCTTTCGTAGTCCCATTGTATATTCACATCGGATGCACTTTTGGGTCCATCTTTGTGGTCACTTGTTGGACATATAATATTAGATCTAAGATCTCGTGATATATATATATAATAATAAATATATATTTATATATAATTATTTATATATATATAAAGCATTAAAACATATTGCTATTTCCATTGCTAATTTATATATCCCTGTAAATGTGATTTTACATTGTTGATTTGAATTTTAAATTTGGCCTCATAAATTCTAATTTGAAGGAAACAAACCTTGATGATAGTGGTCAATGGCCAAGGAAGGCATCCAGGCCCCACAGACATCACAAAACCACGGAACTAAAGCAATGTACAATCATCTCATCTTCCATAAAGCAAGTAGCGATGAATAGTAAAAGGAATCTTTAGCTATCTAATTTCTTTCATTGCAATCTTCAATCACCAAAGAAAGTGGAAAATTATTTCAAACTCTTTTCAAATAACTATTGCATTGGAAAATTAACAAAAGATAAAGATAAATGATCATTTCAAGTCCTACCAAATTTTCCTAATTCATTGTGCATTTCAAAAATGATATCCAATGCATAATGGAAAGAAATTCATTCAAAATGGAAAAAGAAAAGGAATAAAACAAAGGTCTATAAAAAATAAATATACCTCCAATGGATCAATCTCGCCTTCAAGTTCAACCAAGACAAGTGCATTCATGCTTCCACAGGAAAAAATCAAGTTGGTGACCAAAATTTTTAATTCTTGAACTAAGATGTAACATGGGATTTTTGGAAATAGAGCTCTCTAAATTAAGGATTCATCCCGACTAGCATTGATTCTATAGCTCCCTTCCTTACCAGAAACAAGAAACGAAGAAAGAAACAACACATGTTTCTGGCAATAAGAAACATGAAAGCATGTCCCCTCTCCCAAAACATATATTGTGCATATTAAATTGATTAGTAACATATTAATGTAGATTCAGGAAGATAATAACCATCCTAAATAACCTATTGACACATGCTTGATTTGCAATGCTTGAGTTCTTAGTATTCTAGCACACTCATATTTCTCATGAACTTTAAGGTTTTTCATGGTTTATTGCTTCGTTGTTCCTATTCTACATGTTCTTTATCAACCCCTCCAAGTGTATCAATAGGAACTTCTTTGTGTTTCTCTTCCTCTGCCCCTACCTCTTCCTGCAGAAAAATGATGTTAAGAAAGCTAGAGAACCCACGACATTTTGGGCACAAATTAACCCTAACAAATAAGGGTTTCAACTAGTTTCCGTTTTGAACATAAATCACGAAAAGAAAAAATGTAAAATGGTTAACAAACATACCATAATATCAGGTTGGGGAGGCTTCCCTCTATATCTGCATGCATCTCAAAACCACAAATTTATCAAACAAGGGGCTTAACGAATATATCTCACAATGGTAGTTGCATAAACATCCTTAAAACCTTTCACCTTTCTATGTCGTAAACCCTTTAAATTAGCACACACCAAAAACAACTAAAAAAACTTTGAAACCCATAAAGAATGTCTATTATATAAAGCCTGAGAAACCCTCAAAACCCAGTAAAACATTCTCTTGCAAAACAATTTAATAACCCACTAAAGCCCTTATAGATGTCTAAGAAATCCTCGCTAGCCCTTGTATCAATGAATTGCTTGGTACAAACCCTTCCCTTAAGAAAAATATATTTCCCCTAAAACCCTTCCCCATGTAGTGGCATCTTATCCAACATATCCTCGATCGAAATCGTTGAAGTCCTCATCTTACATGGGTTCCAAAGCATTGATCGTAGCAGAGTAAAAATGACACAACTCTTTTTGTACTGAGTATTGGACTGGTTTTGATTTTGATGATATTGGCCGCAAAATTTTGAGTTTAAATTTTTAAGGCCCTCATGATGGTGAACAATAGTGAAGGAATAATTTTTATGACATGGATCCCTTAAATGAAAGTAAGGTCAGTCCGGTAAAAGAAAAATTGAGGTTTTCCCAAGCTATAAGGGTAAGCTGAGAGTTATGGAATAATTTATTTGATATGGATTACTTGAAAGGAGAACAAGGTCATAGTTTGGAGAGAACTTAATTTTACTTTAAGAAGTAGAACACTGTCAAAGATAGGAGTGATTTCAAACTCTAAGAAGGCTTGAGATATGGTATTCTCTAACTAATTGATTCTCTAATATATTATTTTAATCATTAAATGAGGGGTAATTATATTTGGTTTAGTGCCAAAGCTTAAACGAGATTGTTAGGTTTTTAATTTCAAAAAAATTGATTCATGAAGTAGATAATATTCAAAATTAAGGAATGATTTGTTACTTTCCTCATTGAGGTCCAATTTCCTCAAATGGCATGTTGAAATCATATCAAATATATTATTGTAATGGCTTTGAGACTTTTGTTATTGTATGGTCCTCTTACTTGCAAGCCAGAGGGTAGGGTGCTTGGTTACATGGAGAAAAAAATATTTGAAATTGGGGTCTAGGGGATGTTCAAATCATAGTCTTATCCTTATAAAATTGGAAAGGTATAAGAGTGAATGGAAAAGTTGCATAGGTTCAAGAAGATAATAAAAGCACAAAGTATTTTCACAACTTTGCAAACCATGGAAAATGTATTAACTCGATTTGGGAAATTTATGATCAAGATGGGAAAATAGTTAATAGTTCTCTAGCTTTAGATACTTTGGGAGTGACTCACTTAAAATTTGTTTATAAGAAGCCAACTATGGTGATATTGAATTTCTAAAGCTTACATATGATTTTTCTAGTTTCATAACTAAAGAAGATAAAAATTTAATAATGGAAGGAAATTCAAGGAAGGGATGAAAGTTGTTATGGCTTCATTTGAAAAAGATAAAAGTAGTGTCCAAACAATTGGATAGTAAAATTATTTATTGTCTTTATGAGATGTTGGAAGATGACATGTTATATGTAGTATGAAAATTCGAACCTCTAGAAAAATTTTAAGAGCAATAAACTTGGTGTTCCTTACTTTGATTCCTAAGAAAGATAAGCCACCTTAATTTGATGAATTCAAGCCTATATCATTATGTAAATGCATGTACAAAATAATAGCTAAGATTCTTGTTGTTAGACTTAAAAATATTTTTACAACAAAGGTGTTCTTTAAGGGGAAGGTCCTTGGGAATCTTTTGTCATATGTCTGCATCCTCCAGGATGTTGCCATATGTTCCCACTGCATTACTGTAATATTTTAGTTGTTTGTCCACACCCTTTAGGAGCCTGCCATATGTTTCCACCTACATTACCATAATGTACCTTGCAGTAGGACAAGGCATTTCCAAGGTAATGAAAGCCATGGAAGGTTGAGTTATAGATAAAATGACGAATATCAGTGCCATGTTAATAAAAACCACAAATAGTGTAAGGGATGAGACATATAGAAAGTGCCTTTTTTTCTTCTGAAAGGTAAACACATTGACCATTGTATGCTCTATGCTCTCCTATTGGATCTCAATTTTTAATGGAGGATGTTTTTTGCTAGAGTAGCTGAAGTGTTTTTATGGTGAGTTAGCTTGAAGGAAGGTACTTCCCCTACTGTGAGCTAACAATGGGTAGCAACAATTTATTCAACAATGGTAACAATGAACAAGGCATGAGTAGTGTGCACCTTCGAAAACAATGAGGGGACACATTCATGGGGTTTGGTCCATTGAATAAAGCCAAGGGTGTAACCAAAAAAGTAGCATAACACTATCACAATAGGATTTCCATTGATTTTTGAAAAGAAGTGAAGGAGATTGAGGAAAGGGCTTACGAAAAGAGAAGAGGAACTTCCAACAACCAAGTGGATGAAGAAATCCTCTTTTAGGCATATTACCATGGATCTTGTACAAGGAGGGATTCCAAATTCCTCAATCTTGTAAATTTTTATGATTTATGAAGATATTTGTGGTCATGACTAGAGCTTAAGGGCACTCAGCATAATGAAGTTTTCCTTACTAGACTAGGTCAAATGAAGCAAACATATGATAGTTGTATCAATGTGATTTGGCACTTATAAGTGGTGTTGGAGAAAAAAGTAGCTGAGAACAAAAGTGACATGGTAGGGGAGGAGATGGTGGCAAGGTTGTGGCAGACCATAAACCATGATATTAAGCAACCAAGTATCACATCGTAATCAATGTTGTCTCCAACTTGACTTAAGATAAACAAGAGTTATTGTAAGATTTTTTATGATATTAATTATGTTATGAAAATTAGATTCATCATAGGTATTTTAAGATATTAATTTCTGAATGATAATTACAAGACTATTTATGGTAAGCTTTTGATGGTCATATTGGGTTTGGGGTATGCCTTACAGTTGCTACAATTGTTTCTACTTGGTATCCTCTATTGGATCTTTCGTCTGTTGTCAAAGGAATCAAAGGCATATGAAAACATGCCACGTGACATAATGAATCTAGAGACCAATCCAAAGAAGTTAATAATAGCATAATTATGTCTCCATTCTAGAGCATATAATCTACCAAAGAGTAACACATCATCGACAAAAACCAGATGAGTAACCATGAATTGTCTATTAATCAAGATACATGTTAGTAACCCATCTATATTTACCTGTAAGAACAAGATGCTAGTCCCTCAATAACAAGAATGAAAATAAGGGGTGATAAGGCGCATCCTTATCGGAGACCTCGAGAGGTAGAAAATAATTTAGTAGGAAGCCCATTAACCAATAAGATGAAGTTTAAAACAAATACACAAGCCATGCTCCATTTTGAAACCTGAAATGAAATGTCAATTTTGTGTAGGACAAGCCGAAGAAAGGTCCCACCTACATAATCAAAATGTTTTTGAAGGTGCAGCTTCATAATAATCACCTCAAGCTTCTTATATTTGATAGTATGTACAGTCTCCTATATAATAGAAACTACAAATTTAATTTTTCTTTGACATGATTATCATGGTAAGCCCTCATAATTAGGAAAATAATATCTAAGGGACTGAACAATAGAGAAAGCGAAAACAAAAGATAATGTACCAAAAGATGATGGACCAAGATCTAGTGTTGTTGAAAGATTGTGAAGATCAGTATCAACCCCATTCGAATGATTGAAAGGCTTCAAACACTATTCCTTCCTAATGGTTACATTACGATGAGAATTGGGACTGATAGAGATCTTAGGAGATGAGGATGATTGAGTCAGCAGGGTCTACAGATGGGTCTCAAAGTGAATGAGGATACACTCAATATTCCTTTGAATTAGTTGAGATAGTGAAGCCTATTATCTACTTCGGATTGTGATACAACCCATAGTGACTCGGAACTGTGATCAACCTTCCACACAGTGGCTCAATGGACATACATAGCAACTCATATCTATAAAATTCTATGATGCGTGACTCGAACCTTCTAAGATTACCCTTGATCAATGTGTTAGTGTCAGTCAGTTCTTCTTATCACTAGTGATCAAATATGATTTTACCAAGTTTTTTTAGGGGTCTCAAAGTCAAGTTTTATCACGTCACTAGGTTTTTAGAATAAAATTTTGTCACTAGCTAGTGTGTCTAAATATACTATTGCTCCTTCAAGAGTTCCATGTTTCAATAACTGCCATCACTCATTATGATGTGCTATCTCTGAAAAGTGTCATGGTCATCTCAGTTTCAGTATCATTGTTATCATTCAGTTCATTGTTCATCCAGTAGGTCACTACGGTTTTCATTCATTCATTTCTTCATCCCATACGTAAATTGGCATGTGAAGGATTAGTGATTAAAAAAATGTTTCAAAAAATAGCTCTATTTCAAAAATATTTTATATTAATATTCAAATAATCTCAAGCTACATTCAAAGGTTCTTGAGCTACATGGTTTCCAAAGAAAAAGTGAGAAAGGCATAGTGTGGGCCACCCCACTAATATGAAAAGAAATTAACCTCAAAAGCTATAAAAGACCATCATTGTTCATTTCTCTCATTCATTTCATTGCTAAATAAGCTCTCAGTCATCATCAATCACTTCCTCGCCATTTTTAGGGACAAAGACATTCTAAAAATTGATTTCAAACTCTTTTGCTGCATTTTTAAGCCACCTGGTTGTGTTTTTAAGGAGCACGTTGCGCTTTTCACTAGGAATACTGCGATTTTCTATGGTTACCTACGTCAATTCCTCTCAGCCTAGGACATTGTGCAGGATCAAAAAGTGGAGCAATGTTGTGAAAACCTTCAGGCTGTGGAGTTTTGTTGTATCTCATATTGTTGAGTATTGATCACCCTTAGAATTTTGTTGTAACTCATATTGTAAAGTATTGATCACCCTCAGACCATTTCTTTGGAGTATTGTTGAGATCACCTCTCAGACTATTACTTTGGAGTATTTAAGAATATATTTGGACAACCAAGATGACTCTTTAGTAGCTCCTTTAAGGATAACCTTGAAGATATCGTGATAAAGCCTTGAAAATGAATGTGCAATAGTTGAGCGAAGACGCTTTGAAGCATTGAAGTGTTGAGGCAATGAAAAATCACTAAGCTCTTGAAGTATTGGTGTAGCATGGTACGTTGGACAGTGGTGTAGTGTGGTGCAAGGATTGTCATTTCTTAAGTCTTGGTGCAACATGGTACGTTGGACAGTGGTGTAGTGTCATACAAGGATTGTCATTGTTGAAGTCTTGGTGCAACATGGTGCATTGGACAGTGGTGTAGTGTGGTGCAAGGATTTTCATTACTAAAGTCTTGGTACATCATGGTGCATTGGGTACTGCGATATTTTTAACAGTGGTCTAATGCAGTGAAGGATTATTGCTCATAGGAAGATTGAAGATTGGGTATGAAGTTTATTGACCTATGAAAAGAACAATCACGTGGAACCTGTGACATGTGGATGAGTAAGACATGAAGAAAACTAGTAAACATCCTTGGAGACATGATGTTATGCTGAGGTCATCATGAAGTAAACTTGGAGGATTTGATTGAGTACCATGAAGAACAATGGTAACACCTTCTATATGACAAGGTTGTCATTGATGATGTAGCATGGAGACTACAGTGAAGCTGAAGATTGAGAGGGCTCATTGAATAAGACTTTGGGAGCCGTGAAGTACAACTAGAACATATCTTGACAAAATAGGTTTGGTGTCCTTGAATTTGATGCTCTTAAACTCAAGGTTGGTGCCTTGGATAATATAGGTTTGAAGCCCCAAAGGTTGGAGCCTCACTAAAGTTCAAGTAGGTGCTTCACATATCCCAGGTTGGAGCCCAGGTGCCTTCATTAAGGGTTGGATCCCTACCCATATTGTACTTAATTCAAAATAAATATTATATTAATAGAATAATTAATTTCTATTGTTCATTTTGTGTTCTAAATATAAGTGATCTAACTAGTAAGAATAACAATTGAAAAGAAATATTGATTCACCCCCTCTTAGTATTTTCAACAAGTTCATGAAATTTCATTCAACCCAAAGCTTCCTATGCAATAGGGTATTCTCCAATAATTAATTCCTTCAAGATAAAACTATATCAACCTTCCCATCTAGAAAAATATAATCCTTTATCTCATTCAATGGATAACATTTTAGATTTCTAGCACCCATTTGATAATGATAACTACTTTGTTATGTCCCTATACTACTATTGTAACCCCTTATTGTTATTAGTGCAACCCCCTTATTATATTGTTGTGCCCATGTAGTCCCCATATTGTCATTATTATGACCCATAGAAGCCCACTATTGTTATTATTGTGCCCTTACATTATTATTGTTATGTCCGCTCTGAATATATTATGACCCCTTAGACTCCTATATATAGAAAGGAGTTTTATCATTTATATCATCCAAGAATTATTCATTTGTGTAATGTAAAGGAGGTTTCCCCCTCGAAGAGGCTTATTTCTAAGACATAGATCTATATTTTCTATCTTTTTGTGAGTTGGTTTCATAAAATTTGGTATCGGAGATTTGGATTCTAGGGTTTCACTGCTCCAAACAGGTCATTGTGGAATGTTCGCTATAAATTTTTTGCTACGAAGTTTCAGAAGCTAAAAAAACCCATTTGAGATGAAATCACGCTAAACCTCGGGTGAAAATTTTAGATCTTTTCTTGCTATATTTTCAGAGATATGATCTAAGGAAGTTAGGGTTTTTGCAAGATCTAGAATTTCAACTAAAACATGTCATCGGGGAATTTTTTCTCTAACGTTTTTGCTAAAAAGTTTCAGAAACTAAAAAAAAACGATTTGAGAAGAAATTGGTTTGAACCTCGGGTCCAAATTTCAGATATTGGCTCGCTATATTTTTGGATATATGGTCTGAGAAAGTTAGTGTTTGTGCAAACTCTCGAATTAAATCCTAAACAAGTGACCTTGGGAAAATTGTCATAACCTTCTCTCTAAGCATTAGATTGAAATTTCTTAAGAAGTTGTAGAAAGAGGATAGACTATAATTTTCTGTGTATTTGTTTCAGGTTCTAAGGCTACAAAAGTGACACATGGCACTTTGTACAATTGCTCTCTACCGAACTAGTCTATAATCAGGTCACCGTGGGAGATTTGACATAACTCTTCCTTGCAAAATCAAATATTGATCAGACTTGTGGGGTTAGAAAGAGAACTCATAGGGCTACTGCAATATACAATTCTAAAACTTGGATATATTAATTTATAGAGTTACAGTCGTTTCAAGATCAAGCTCGTAAAATCATGAAAAGGCGATATTAGGAAGTTTGATGGCAAGGATCCAGTAAATTGGATACTACAGATCGAGCAATATTTTGATCTACATGAGGTGAGACTATTAAAAAAGGTACGTATTGCATCTTCATATTTAGAACTACATCAATTTTATGGTATAAAGGGCTTTGTTATCATAAACCACTTGTTATGTAGTCAATTTTCACAGAGGAAATGGTAGCACATTATGAGGATACAAAGAGAAACACTTTATTTAGCCAATTGATAAAACTAAAACAAAAGTGTTCAATGGAAGAGAACATTGAGGACTTTCAAAAATTGAATATAAGGGTAAATGATATTCTAGAGAAGCAAAAGATTGATGTCTTCATATGTACTTTAAAGGATAACATTCAACATGAGGTTCATCTTTGGGAACCTGATTCATTGAAGAAGGCATTCAGGTGGGCAAGAAAATTTGGAAGTCAAATTATGGAAACAAGCAATCCCACCACTCACGACTATAATTATGGAAGTCTTTTTTCTTCTAGCCTTCCATAACCTACAAGGTTTACACGACAACAATTGGAATAAAAAAGAGAAAAAGGGCTTTGTTACAATTGTGATAGCAAATGTACTAATGGTCATAAGTGTTCTGAGAAGAAATTATTTTACATATATTATGAAGAGGAGGAAGAAAAGGATCAAGAAACATCAAAAGAAGAGGATATACACTAGGACCCCACCCCAAGAGAAAGAAGAAATGAATCAGACCATATCTTGTAAAGCATTGGCAAGAATTACCACTCCTCAAACTCTCAAGATAGAAGGACATATCAAGAAGAAAAAGGTGCAAGAAGTGAAAGATCACATCAAGAAAGAAGAAATGAATCCAACCATATCTTGTAATTCATTGGTCGAGATTACCACTCCTCAAACTATCAAGATAGAAGGACATATCAAGAAGAAAAATGTTCAAGAAGTGAAAGATCACATCGAGCATCAAGAAATGAATCCAACCATATCTTGTAAAGGATTGGAAGAAATTACCAGTCCTCAAACTCTAAAGATAGAAGGACATATCAAGAAGAAAAAGTTTAAGCAGTGAAATATCACATCGAGCATCAACAACAAGTTCTCCAACTTTTAAAGGATAAAACCAATTTGGTGCAAAATCGAATGAAACGACAGGTAGATCAACATCGTAGTGAAAAATGTTTTGATGTAGGTGATTGGGTATTTTTACTACTACATCTCAAGCAAGCTATTTATGAGAAGAAAATGTTGTCAATGCTACGTGCACTTAAGAAATGGTGACCTTACCGAATGGGAAGACACTTCAAGGTAAAAATGGATCATGAGTCTTAAATACTTTTTAGAACAACTATTATCTTTAGAAGAACAGAAAAGATGTGTCACAAATATGATGGGTTATGACTTTGACATCATCTATAGAAAATGGAAGCAAAATTTTGTTGCAGATGCACTCTCAAGAAAGGATGAGGATGTGGAAGCATTGTTTTGTGTTATTTATATTATTCAACCAGATTGGATAAATGAAAGCAAGGGATGAATGGAAGAAGGACGAAGAAGTATGGCCACTTATTCAAAAGTTGCAAAAGATCCCAATTCAAACAATATTTTCCAGAAATTGAAGAGGAAGGAAAAATCATATTGGAACTTAGAGAAGTCACAGAAACAAGAACCAATAGCTACGAAATCATTCAATTTTAGAGTATCTCATCAAGTGGAAGAACTTACGTGCTAAATATTCCACATGGGAGGACAAAAATTTTATAGAGAAGCATCAAGAAGTACTCAAGCGTTGAGCACAACACTTTTTGAAGGAGAGGGGCATGTTAGGCCCCTATACTACTAGGGTAACCCCTTATT
This sequence comes from Pinus taeda, assembly GCA_000404065.3. Classification (NCBI taxonomy): domain Eukaryota; kingdom Viridiplantae; phylum Streptophyta; class Pinopsida; order Pinales; family Pinaceae; genus Pinus; species Pinus taeda. The sequence continues at coordinate 52,876 of APFE031637115.1, forward strand.
GTTATTAGTACAACCCCCTTATGATATTGATGTACCCATGTAGTGCCCATATTGTTACTATCGTGCCCCATAGAAGCCCACTATTGTTATTATTGTGCCCTTACATTATTATTGTTATGTCGGCTTTGATTCTATTATGATCCCTTAGACTCCTATATATAGAAAGGAGGTCTTTTCAATTGTATCATCCAAGAATTATTCATTTGTGTAATGTAAAGGAGGTTGCCCCCTCGAAGAGGCTTATTTATAAGGCATTGATCTATCTTTTCTATCTTTTTGTGAGCTCATTTCATAACAAATCAACTTTACAAAAACCAATAGGAAGAAATATGAAGATGTCAATCATGGGTGATGATTCACCATTTTTGGAGTAAAAAGGTACTTATCTCCCTATGATTTTACTCAAATTCCAAGCGGGAGCATTTGTTGGATGTAAAATTTAATTTTGCATCCAAGGAGTATCCATGGTGCATACCTTCGATGGACCCTACTACATGAAAAATGTGAAATACATGAAAAAGAGTGGTTGCAAACATGTTTTTTTCATGTATTTCACAGTTTTCATGTAGTGGGGTCCATCGAAATTATATAACATGGGTACTTCTTCGATGAAAAATTAAATTTTGTGTCCAACAAGTGCTCCCATTTAAAATTTGAGTAATATCGTATGGAGATAAGTTGAAAAAATAGTTTTTTTATTTTTTTCCCTCCAAAAATAGTTTTTTCTTTTTATTTTATAATATTCCTTAGGAGGACCATTTTAGACCTCAAAATTTCTCTAATTAATAGCTTTTCACAATTGATAACTATTTCTATTGTTGCAAATTGTTCCTTCTTTATACCTTAGTCAACAAGTAGTTATACAAGAAAAACTTCAACCAATAATTCTTCAACAAGAGTAATAAATAGAGATCACAATAGACAATTAACAATAGACAATAAGAAAGAGACAAGAGATGCCATGATTAGGCTCACAACTAGGGGAAAACCGACAAGGGGAAAACTCAAAAAATCATTTCCTTGTGAGAGATAGATTTTGTCCATCAATAGTACATCTAAATGTTCCAACAAATCCAAAATAATAAAAAAATAAAATACTCAATCAAAGTACGCAGAAAGAAGGAGAAAAATTACACTTCTATCCAATGAGTAAGGTCTGCACAAGGAGGTTGAAATATAGGCCTTTAGTCATTGTGACAATAGGCTAAAGTTCTCACTGGAGTGACCACATAAGATGCCAACGAATTAATCACAAATTTGACCCAAAAACCCTTGGTCAACTTTAGAAATAAGGCACATCAAAGAGAGTGAGCTTCTCTGTAATTTTCAGCTTTCTAGATGACACAATATGGTAGTCCAAATAGATTTAAAATATCCAAGACAAAATTTGGTTAACTTCAGTCCAAAGAATCAGGTCAACGCAATTGTAATAGACTTCCTTTTATCATTCACACATGTGGTATTACTTCTCATTTTGGAGATCAAATGAATGATGAATTGATAGGTTGAAATTAGGATCAATGAACTCTAACATATATGCATCGTATGAGGGCTAATTATCCATAATGGACCCGATATGATGACCTTCATGGAGTCGACTTGTAGGGTTATTTGAGCCGACTATAAGAGACCAAAAATTATTTTTTTCTTGATATATTTGCAATGAAAAATGTCAACCGTATCTTATTTTTCAACACTCCTTCTTAGCTAGGGAGGTATTTTTTCATTCTCTCTCAAGATTAATCTTCCCGATCAATTCATAGGTCTCACAACCCATAGCCTAAGGAAAAGAACACAATTCAAGTTTCTCTCTCAATCTCATCATAAGGAAAGATACATAACATCCATCTCAAATCCTCTCCTCGACCACAAGGTATCATGTCACACAACCTAAGGGAGGAACCAACAAATCATGTCTTGGACCACAAGTTCTAATGACACACAACCTACAGGATGAATCATCAATACATCTCCCAGACAACAATGTCTCATGACACACAAACTACAAGAGGAGTCATCAATACATATCCTTGACAACAATGTCTCATGACACACAACCTATAGGGAAAATCATCAATACATCTCCCAGACAATAATGTCTCATAACACATCCTATAGGAGGAATCATCAATAAATCTCCCGAAAAACAATGTCTCATGGCACACAACCTACAGGAGGAATCATTAATACATCTCTTGGAAAACAATGTCTTAGGGCACACATCCTACAGGAGGAATCATCAATACATCTCTCGGACAAAAATGTCTCTTGGCACACAATCTACAAGAGGAATCCATCTCTAGGACCATAATGATGGCACATAGCTTAAGGGAGATGGTCTAACCATGATGTTATGAAATCAATGCTCCATCTCACTTGAAGAGTGGTTCTTAACAACTCCAAGTTGTTCTTTGAAATAACAAAATTTCATCAAGGACAAAGACTTCGTCAATACATCAGCAACCTACGCATCAGTAGGAAAATATTCAAACCTCACAACTCCTCTTTGGAAAATATTTTGGATGTAGTGATACTTGATTTCAGTATACTATGATATTTCGTAGAACATCGGGTTCTTAGATAACTTCACACATTTGATCAAATAATTGAGAGAACAAATTTTGAAACCATGTAGCCTCGTAGCATGCATCATTAGCAACAATGTATTCAGCTTCAACTGTACTCAAAGAAATAGAGGTATTTTTTTTGCTAGACCATGAAACCATAGTGAAACCTAGGCTAAAACAATATCCAGAGGTGCTCCTTTTATCATTAGAGCTACCAACCCAATCAACATCATTGAAACCATATAATTTCCATTCACTGTTAGAATCATACAACATACCATACTCAGTGGTACCTCACAAGTACCTCAATATGTGTTTCGCCGCAACCCTATGTATATGACGAGGCTCCACCAAGAATTGACTCAATGTATAACTACATAACAATTAGGAGCTCTAGTATTTACAAGATAGTTCAATAAGCCAATCAATCTGTGACACATAATAGGATCAAACAACTCTAAGTCACTATCCTAGATATTCTTTAGGTTCGTCACCATAGGAGTGCCCATTGACTTGAATTCCATCATGCCAAATCTTTGAAGAATCAAAACAATGTACTTTCCTTCGCCCATAAAGATACCATCAGGGTTTTTCCAAATTTCTAATCCCAAATAGTAATGCAGGAGGCCTACATCTTTCATCTCAAATTCAGAAACCAACTCCCTTTTGCACTGAATAATCAATACTTCGGCTCTCTTTAGAAAAAAATCATCTACATATAATAATAATATCATGGGTTTACTATCAACAAAATTTAAATATATATTTGGATCAATGTTGACCTTCTTGAATCCCAGACTCAACAAATAACCATCAATACAAGAGTACCATGCATGAGGGGCCTACTTCTATCCATATAAGGCCTTCTTCAATTTGCAAACATGTGTCTTTGTGGACCTCAAAACCTAGGTTGTTCAATGTAGACAATCTTCAATGACACCATTCTGAAAGGTTGTTTTTACATATATTTGATGCAAATTCCAACCTGCAATAGATGTAAGAGCAATAATAGATCTAATAGATGCATACCTAACAATGACAGCAAATGTGTCTTCATAATATTCTCCCTCTTTCTGGGAGAATCCATGAGCCATGAATATATCCTTGTATTTTTCCACACTTCCATCAACAACATGTTATCTTGTATATCTATTTTGAAAACACAACGAAATATCCTTCAGGTCTAAGCATGATCTCCAAAACATTGTTCTTCAATATAGATTGATATTATTCAGCCGTCACTTCTTTCCATACTTGATCTTCAACAACTTCTTCATAGGAGGATGGATTAGACTCTATGATATTGCACATTAAAGTTGTATAACCAGAGTTCATTTTAGGATTATTGCTTTCCCTGAAAGTCCCATGAGAAACATGATCTTCAACTTCCTTCAATGTTTTCTCTAACCAGGAAATTCTATTTCTTGTATCAGCAATAAGAACTTTTGTAGATTCAATAGGTTCATGAACACTATCTTCTTCGTGTGGAGCCTTAGTAATAGATACATGTTCTTAGGGCTTTGGTTCCACATTATTTGGAGCACTTTAAGCTTCTTCATTAGAATCCAAGTGTGAACCCTTGGATTTCTAGAGTGAAACATCCTCATCAAATATAACATCCTTGCAAGTCTCAATATATCGTTTCCATAGAATATAGACCCTAAAGGACTTTGAATTCTCACTCTATCCAACAAAGGTACCCTTCTTCCAGGATGGTTCCAAATTTTTCATTTTCTCTTTGGGCACATCAATAAAAACTAGACAACCAAAGAAATGTTCAACATTCAGTCTCTCACCTGTAAAGACTTATTTGGGAGTCTTATAATCCAAGGCTCAATGTGGGCATCTACTTTGAATGTAGAGAATAGTCCTTGTAGCTTCACCCCAAAGAAACATGGACAACTCTTGATCATGAAGCATTGCTTTGACAACTTCCATTATAGTTTTATTCTTTCTCTTTACAATTCCATTTTGTTCAAAGTAGTAGGGAACTATCAACTCCCTCTTAATTCCAACATGCCTTCAAAAATCAATCAATTCATTTGATACATACTCGTGACTAATGTTGGACTTTAGAGTCTTGATTTTTCTTCGTGTAGCATTTTTAACCCGTGATTTGAATTCATGAAACTTTTCAAACACATGATCCTTGGTCTTGAAAAGATAAATCCACAATTTTTTAGAATAATCATCAATAAAAGATGAATAGTATAAGCATCCACCCAAAGTTTTATTAGGCATGGGCCCACATGCATCATAATGTATAAGATCCAATATTCCTCAGGATCTACTATCACTACTAGTGCATCTTCCTTTAACATTTTTCCTAAGGGCACATCCTTTGCATACTCCATCATGATCTGTCTTAAGTTCAGGGACTCCTTTAACAAAATAATTCGATCTCCCCTAAGATTTGTAGTGCATATGAGCATACCTTATATGCCAAATTTCAATAAGTTCTATAGTGTTGTGAAAAAGAGCTTGGAATGAACAACCAAGGAGTGGATAGATTCCTCTTATTTGTACCCAATAAGTTTAGGAGATTCAAAGCATGAATTTTCTTACATACTAAGACTTTTCCATCAACAAAAGCTATTCTATACCCTTTTTCTTCAAGAGATTATATAGACAACAAATTATTCTTTAAACTAGGAACATATAAAATATTGTTAGTGGATACATTACCTGTGGATTCCAATTGGAAAGATGACATACCAATTCCCTTGACTTCATATTTTCCATTATCTCCATGTTCGACCTTTTGAGATAACTTATTTTCAAGTAATTCAGATAGATAATCAAGGTTTCCAATCATGTGCCTAGAAGCACCATTTTCCACAAGCCAAATTTCATAATGATTTTCAATGCAACCTATAGGAGCATAAATCAATGAGTGTTTAGATTCATAATCATTTCTCTTATGCCTCCTCTTTTATATGGCTCATTTATATCAGCAACAGATACATCATGTCTTCTTCTTATTTTACTATCATCATCCTTTTCATAGTCATCTCTTCAATTCCTTTGAGGACATTGAGCTTGATAATGACCATAAGTGTGATAAAGAAAGAATTGAACATTTGTTAGATCATTTTTGTCTCTTCTATCTCTTCTACGTGGAGAGGGAGGAGGGGACATTCTATGAGGCGAAGAGTCCTTCCTTGAAGTAGATCTAGGCTCTTGTCTTTTAGCAGCACTTCTTTGGAACTTGCCAAAATTTGGTTTCTTCTTTTTTTTACACTTAGCATGAGATGCAAATGCTTCTATACTTGGATCTTCAATGTCTCTTCTAGAATAGAGTCTTGACTCTTCTTGTCTGCATGTTTCCCATAGCTTGTCAAAGATTGGAGCATTTCCTCTTTGACTAATACCTTATGCAAATAATCCCAAGGTTTAGGGAGACCACCCAAAGCAACAACTACCAATTCCTTATCAAATACTTCTTCATCAATGGCTTTGAGTTGGTCTCTAATTTGAGATATCTTGACAAAATATGATGCCATTGTGTCATTCTTTGTCATCTTCATGTTATAATGTTGTCCCCTCAAATTGAGGAATTGATTCACATTATTAATGGTATATAATCCAATGATGGCATCATACATAGCCTTAGCATTCTTATGTTCAACAATATAGGGAATCAAATAATCCCTAACATAATCCAATAAAATGCTTCTTGCCAAACTATCATGTTCATGAAACTTCTCTTTCCTACTTGATCAGATGGTTCAATGATGTTACCTATGATAATTCCCAAGGCTTTTTTCCTTTCAAGAATTATTTCAACTCTTGCCTTCCAAGCCTTATAGTTAGTGGCTCCTTCAAGCTTTCTTCCAGTCTTCCTAAAGGAAGAATTCATGATGAAAATAGAGGACAAAACCCAAAAAAATTCAAATACTCTTCAAGATGCTTTTCAAGTGTTCTTCAAGTGCTTTCAAGATGATCCCTCTGCTCTTTTTCCTTCACCAAAGCTCTGTTACCATGTTGAAATTATAGTGTTGTAATGACTAGAATAGTTTTTCAAAATTGATAACTACTTATATTGATGCAAATTGTTCCTTATTTATACTTTAGTCAGCAAGTAGTTATACATTAAAAAGTTCAACCAAAAATTCTTCAACAATAGTAGTAAAGATAACTCACAGTACACAATGAACAATAAACAATAAGCAAGAGACAAGAGACACCAAGATTAGGCTCACATCCAAGGAAAAACCCACAAGGGGAAAACCCAAAAATTATTTACTTATGAGAGAGAGATTATGTCCATCAATAGTACATCTGAATGTTCCAACAAATCCAAAATATTCAACAATGAAATACCCAATCAAATTTTTCACAAAGAAGGAGAGATATTACACCTCTCTTCATTGAGTAAGGTCTGCTTAAGGAGGCCGAAATATAGGTTTGTAATCACAATGATAGGAGCCTAAAGTTCTCATTGTAATTACCATAGATGATGCCAACAAACTAATCACAAATTCAACCCAAAAACCCTTGGTCAACTTAAAAATAAGTAACATCAAAGAGAGTGAGCTTCTCCATAATTTTTGGCCTTTTAGATGACAAGATGGTATCCTAAACAAAAGTGAAATACCCAAGACAAAATTCGGTAAACTTCAGTCCAAATAATTAGGTCAATGTAGTTGTAATAGACTTCCTTTTATCCTTCGCATGTGTGGTATTACTTCTCCAATTGTATATTGAATTCCAATGATGAATTGATAGGTTGGAATGAGGATAAATGAAATCTAATATATAGGCATAATGTGAGGGCTAATTAGCCCGAATGGATCCAAAATTATGACCTTCATGGAGCTGACTTGTAGGGATATTTGAGCCAACTTGTAGGAGACCAAAATTTAATTTTTTTCTTGATATTTTTGCAATGAAAAATGGCAACCATAACTACATTATTTTTCAATAACAAGGTGGCAAGGGAGACAATTTGTACTAGTTATCTCACCATTATGTTGTGCCCGACTACCTCTTCCAAATTCACATGTGCTAATTACATTATATGCAAATTATAGACAAGTTTTGACGCCACCCGCTTATATTTTGTTGTGCTTGTGTTAGTCTTAATCCATAAACTACTATGGATATTCCACTAAAAACTTGTCAAAATAGCTCTGAATAAAAATAGAGTGAAATCTATACAATGAAAGTTAATTTCATTAGATTATAGATTTATTAATTAATGTTCTTATGCTTATGCATGTAATAGATAAAATGTGAAAAAATAGAGAATAATAAAATATAACCACACACCAAACCCAAAGAACACAAGATATGCTTTGGGAAACTCTTACGAGAGACAACCCAACTGGAAAATGAGGCTACTCTCCTCAATTTTGTCTGGAATGGAAATATTATAAGTAAAAAGGAGAAGGTGGTCTATGTGGAGTTGGATAAGACCTTGTTGACTACCTGGGGCCTGACCCAGGTTCAGCAGTGAGTTTAGCCAAGCAAATACCGATACTACTCGCCCTTTCGACAATAGTCCACGGAGCGCGGACTGGGGTCTCACCAAAAGTAGTATGGGAGGGTGTTGGAACTAGGTTTCTGCACCCTAGGGATGTCTTGTTGAAGGTTCTGGAGGTTTGCGATCCTAATCTGGCGCTGCATTGCTCTATGCAGCTTTCTATTCTTCGCAACCCGTGTGCACCTTTGGGAATATAGTATTATTCCGATCTGATCCTTACTATGTTATTATATTAGTGCTTAACTTAGTTTGTGCGGGCCCAATATTCTTATTACTTATTCAAATTTCAGATAAGCGCACGTGCTCGAAAACAATATAAATGCATAAAGATAACTAAAACATAGAAATACAGATCTACAAATAGATGCACAATATTCTAAATCATATTATCTTTATTAATAACTAAGTTCAGTTACAGACCCGACTCCACCCTGTGCACTCAGCTATAGGGGTCTGTGCACTCAGTTCTGGATTCTACTAGGCCTCTGTGCACTTAGCTGTAGAGCCTCTACCTACCACTATGACCCAATACACTTCAGATCCACTTCTATCTTCTAACTATGCCTTCGCATCTATCTCTTACTTGCCAAAAACTCTGAACTCCCTTTACACTTAGAACCTCGCTCTATTTATACAATCCCAGGCTGACATACTATACATTAAATTAGATTATTTTACGACGGACAACCCTATACTTTTGCGCTCTGAGCCCGCATTTCGTGGGGTCTTTACATTACATTGACCAAAACTTGGGCTTTAAGCCCTAAAAACATGCTATGGGGGGGTTTGTTGCCCAACAAGCCCCCAACACAATCATTGTGACTCGTCCCAAGTCACTTTGTTGGTGCGGCGATCTTTGCACGAAGTCCATGCAGCAGGTCTCGCATAGCTTGGGTGTTCGCAGCACACTGTTTTGCCACCTGTTATACTTGTTGCACACGTATCTCTAAACTTTCGTGAGCAGGGTCACATTCTTGTCCAACCGTATACAGTTCATGCATCTATGCCAGCTTCCCTCCAATGGTAGATGTAATTTTGAACGCTTCATCGATCCATGGTTGGATGTGTGCTTTAAGCAGGGCTTCCTTTTGGTGTATGGCGTCTAATCAGTCCTTCAGTGCCCTTGCCTGCTGTATTCTGGCGAGTCGTTGAGTAAGGGCAACCATTTGCACGGTGCCCTGGACACTATCGTACTCCTGCTGCAACTCGTGTGCCTCTATCTCTAGGCGCTATAGGTTTGAGTCTTCTTGCAGGTGCATAAGTATGGTTAGTTCTTGGTCCAACATCCCTATGCACCCATATGTCACCTAGCCAATTTATTCCAACCCCATCTAGATAGCGCAGGTGCACTAGTCTATGACTTATGGGGGTGTGGAAGGTTGTGCCTTCAATCATAGCTTGATGATTTGCAGGTTTAGCTCCAACTGAACCTTTATCGCTTCCTCCCGGGCCTCATGGACTCTAGCCACCAATCTATGGACCCACTCTGCTGTTGGTAGCTCTGCCGGCATGGCCAACTCTAGAACGATCTTGCATGCATTTGCTATAGCCTGTTTTAGTCCATGAGCCTGCACAACCAACTCGTCCCGTTGGATGCTGAGCTGGTCTATGTTGATTTTCTACTCATGCAGGACCTAGATCGCTCGACCTTCTCAGGCATGGAGCTCTGCGACGACCCCATCCTGCAGCTGGTACAGAATTGCATGTGGCAAGGCATTCAAGTTCAATCTGATGCTTTTCATGCTGCTCATCGCAGCCTGGTCATCCTCGCTTACTGCTGCTAGCATGCCTTCGGGCAATACAAAGGTGTTACCCATATGGGTGCACAACGTCTGTTAAGCCTCAGCAGTTCCTGCTGCGACATACTGAGCCATTGTGCCTATTTGGGGGTGTTGTGCCTGTAAACCTTGTCGCTGTGTAGTGAGCACCCCCAACACATTGTTCTGCTCCATCCACAATCCTTGGAGCACGTCCTTTACGACCTCATGGATCGTTTTGTTGATATCCAAGAGATAACCTTCTGTGAGGTGATCGGGTCATCGGACGTCTTCATGGCTTATCCTTTCTTCCAGGGAGCTGTTTTTCAGGACCGCACGACCACTTAAGTTGGGTTGATGTGGAACTGGGGTCCGCATGTTCCTCTATCCTGTCCCAATCCCTGGTCTGCTACCCCATGGACATCTCCTGGCCCTCCTCGAGCTCTCTGGTTAGCATGGTTGTGGTCTCTATCATCTGCACTGTTGCTGCTACATTGGATGCCTTCTGTTGTGTGGCTACTTCTTGTTCCTGGCACCTCCTCTCAACTAGCTGTGTGATGCGCAGCTTGGTTTCCTTCTTTCATTCCTGAGCTATGACCTTCTCCTTTTTTGCCAAGTCCGGGGCATGCCACTCCAGCTGGCATGCCTCCATTACTGCAAAGATCGTATCATTTGTTGCGATGAATGGAAGCTTCACCGATTTTCGTGATAGATCCTTGCGCACCCGGATATACAAGTTATGTATATCCGCCTTGAATTCTGCTGCACTTTGCAAGCTGTTATGAATTGTAGGGGACAAGAACGGACTTTGGTTGATCCTTGTTCGAATGCTTGCCTCCACGAACACCAAGAGCACCTTTATCTCGTGAATCCTATTTGCATCTTTTGTAGCCTAGAGCGAGGTGTACCTCACGACTTCGGGCAGGTCACCCTTAGTAGTGGGAAACTATTTGTCAGTCGGCATCTCCCCTGTGACCAATAGGATGGATAAGAGCAACCACGTATAGTGGAAGGTCATACCCTACTCCTGGGCCTCCCTGCAATTCATCAAGAACTCATCGCAGAGGAACTATGCCCAATTGAACTGGACCCCCTCTACGCATTGCTCTGCCAACGCAATCATAGATGTTGGTACTTCGTCGGCACAACATTTCTTCATTAGCTTGCCAGCCAATAGTTGGGTGGCTACGCACACCCCTTGGTTGTTAATGCTTGCTATTGCATACCCCCACTTTCTCTTTTCTAGTTTATACTTGGCCTTCATAGCTTCTGCGAGGGCCAAGTCGCTGCTTTTTCCTGCTATGTCTGTGGGGTTGTTTCCTTTGACTGGTAGTCGAGAAATTCGGTGAATTATATTGGCTGTGAAGGTAATCGACTCCTCTAGCTAGAGATACCCATCATGCACCAGGCACTGCAGTTGTTTGATGACAAAAATGGTGATGGGCACGTGGTGGTAGTGGGGCATCCATCGCAGATGGAGTAACCTGTTATCACTCAGGTTGTTCCCAAAAGTTGTAAGAAAGGAAATACGGCTGAGGTAACCACAAACCAATCTTTTAGAAATAGATTCTAGCCAATCTGCATCCAGAGAGGGCTCTCTCTTTATGATTTAACTTTGTTTTGAAAAGTATTAGGCTAGTTATGAAGTTTAGTGGTTTTTTTTTATTTTTTAGATGGTGAGTTTCAATAGAACAGAGGTGAAAGATTAGGGTTCAGTCCATTGGGCTAATGGAGTCAATGAGAGTGGTTTTCTAGATTTGGTTTCTTGACAGAGGATGGTTCCATAGGGCAAGGTAGTCAAGTGGGGAACAAATAAAGAGCTAAATGAGATGGAATGGGTTCAAACTGGGTGAAAGGCAGTTAAGAATCTTTCAATCTGTCTAAAGAGGGAAAATGGATGATTTCTACTAAAAAGAATTTAAGAATTCTTTAAAAAATAATCAACATGCAAGAATTAGGAAGCAGGAGCAATTAAGAGTTACAGTGCTTATTCTAATTCTGAAGAAAACATAGAGAATGATAATGGATGAAAGCAGAGTGCATTCAAGCAAATTCTGAATTAATCTTTATCTTTATCATTCAGATTATGAAACACGGGTGATATAAGGAACCATTACAAACTTAACAAACATAGATATAAAAGACCTATTGTTCTGATGCTCGATTCAAGAATCCTGCGGCAAGTCCTCTGCTTCAATTCTTCATCCAGCAAGCATCATAATAGTTGATTCCAACAGCTTTGTATTCAAACCTCAATGTTATAGCAAAGTCTAGAAATATTCACCAACCCAAAATACTTCGATTGGGGAGGTATTTATACAAAATATCTGACGGAGATAATATCTAGTGATGACTCAATGCTTTTACAAAAGATAGAGACAAATAGTCTCGATAACAAGGAAAAGATAACTGATGTTGTGCTAGTTGTTCCGTCTTTGTCAAATTTGTTGGAGGTAGGCCCTGTGAGTCGGTTCACAGTTGTCTTCCACTGATACTCTGCACTGGTTGTTCCAGCTTTGTCGGATGTTCTTCAACTCTGATTTGATACGCTTTGACCCGTATGACCCTCATCCATTTCTGTTCTCCGCATTAGGGTAGATGACCCGAAATTTTCATTTTACCAAAGATACCAAAGATAAGTTTATAGAATTTCCAACATACTTTGCCACCACTCCTGTTCTGGTAACTTATGTCTCTACAGCTTTCTTAAAGTTTCATCAGTCTCTGTGTACCTGAAGAAATTAGGCTGGATGGTGAATAGATGTTTCACTTCATGCTCAATGTAGAATAAATTTTCTAAGTTGTCGTAGAGGCTTTGGCCAGATGGAAGTGCTTTTACTTCTGAAGCACTTGTTGATGAAGTAATTTGATCAGCAGCATATTTATTCAACTTGTGCGCGTAATCTACATGTCTCATCAGGCGGTCATTACTTCCTAAAGGACTTGGTAAACCTTTATTATGCAAAACTGTGAACTTTTCTATGAACGAGTTGATCTCCACCTGCATATCCTGGCATCTCCTTTCCAAATTTTGCATCAGAGTTCTCTTGGTTAGAACTCTCTTGATTTCCAGAATGGTGCCTATCTTGTCTGTGATTTCCAGTGCTTGCAGTTCTTCACTGGTCTTGGTGTTCAAAAAATGTATTAGCTTGTTAGCTTGTTCAGGCATCTGTCCCAATAAAGCTCTTGTCTTTTGAATCTCCACTTGGGCCGCTCTTATCAAGTCAATTTGCTCATAAATGACTTGGATAGATCTCCACATATTACTAAGGGATTGATTGATGCTGGCCCACAAAATGCCTTTGATTTCTGCCAGAGGTTTATCCAGAGAGAGATCCTTTTCTAATGCTCTCACCTTGTTCTCTAACATTTTAACCTCCCTTGTTTTCTCTGCCACATTCATCTTGAATTTGTCATAATTCCTTTCTAGTTTTGCCAATTTCTCTTTTACCACTTTCAATTTAGACACCTGTAGCTTTAATTCTTCCATGGCTTTTATCAGTTGTTTTGTGCTCATGTTAGTACTGTTGTCTGGTGTTGTTGTTGTTGTTCCTGTAATTATCTTTGTTGTGGACACTGGAACAGTGGGAGGAAATGTTGTTACAAGTGTGGAGGGGGCAGCAGTGACTGCAGGGATTACTTCAGGAGGCTGGGAGGTTGACTCTCCCTGCTTTTCCTTTAGCGCTTTCTCCAATGCCTGCTTTGTATCGGTTAATCTTTCGTTGAGTTTCATGAGCAGCTCCATCATGTCTTCTTCTGATTTTTGTTGTACAACTTCTGCAGTCTGTGGATGCATGGAAGGGGGCAGTTTTAGCTATTTTCTTAGGGAAGCAATGTCCTCTTCTTTCTTCTTTATCAATGCTTTTATGCCTTTAGCATCTTTGGGATCATGTCCCAGTTCAATGATAATTTCCTCGAAATATTTTATCCTATTGTCCTTAGCCAGAGAAGAGGCCCTCTCCAAATGTAGCTGAGCAGAGGTATTGTCCAAGGAGTTTTGTAATTTATGAGCCAAAATTGCCTTATCAACCAGGGTAGAGTAGACCATCTCTCCAGTCTATTTATGAAGCTCAATTTGGTCCATAGGATGAATGTCCTTGGCTAGGACCTCTAAATTTGTCCTAATGTAATCAACTGCTGACTGTGGTTGTTGCACTTTGGGCTTAAAGTAACTCATGATCATTTTGCCCTCTTTAATGTCATAAGCTGACATTAATCTCTGCTGGTTGGTGGGGGCCACTTTAAGATACTGATTGTAAATTTGAAGCCTTAGTGGGTCATTCCTTGCCTTTATCTCTGTGAATGTCCTTTTGATGTCCGAGGCCTGTTTGCTTTGTGGCCTAGTGGATGAAACTTCTACACTGTGGTGCCTTTTTAGCTCCTGCCTGTGTGAGCTAGTTGATGTTTCTATCACCGGGGAAGTTTGTCGGCTGACTACCCTTTGACCTCTTGGACTGTCAATGGTTACTTTAATGATTTCATCTTTAGATAGGGGATTCAATCTTTGCCTCTTTGCACCTGGTTGTTCTACAGGTCCACTGATAGGTGTGGTGTCTTCCCTGTCTCTTTTCTTGCCGTTTTCCTCATTTAGAGGAGTCTGTAATGCAGGAATTTCTACTGCTTTATTTTGGGCTGGAAGAACTTGCTCTTGCTGATATGTCATTGCAGGCTGCTCTGTGTTTGCCACTTCTTTGCCCTTGGAGGTTCTTGTGACCGGTATATTGGCTCCCTGTACAGGCTGCTGAGAAGTTACAGCTGAGGAGGTACCAACTTCTGATTGTTGAGGTAGTTTGGAAGATACTTGGCTTAAGAAGACAAATTATGCAATTGCAGGTTGAAATGGCTGATGATAGAGCGTGTTACTGTGGTCCCTTTAGCCAGATGGCGGTTGGAAAGCTGGTACAGTGCTTCAGTCGTTATTTTTGCATGGGAGCTCGAACAAAGGAAATCACAGCAAAAATGACATTTCGTCACTATTTAACGGAATTGGCTTTGGCGGGTGATTTTGGCATTAATTGGTCGGATGATGCCATTAGGATGGGACGTCTTGTTGTTAGCAGAGGGTGGTAAGCGGTTTTCCCCCGCATCACTTTTGGGGTCGGGTGGTTTCAAACAGAGCGCAAGTATCATAGAAGGAGCACGACACGTGTCAGTGGTGCAGGGGTAATACCGTCGGTTCCCCACGCGTTAACGGGCAGCGATGAAGGGTGGTGTGACATGATCGTCGACCGTCGGATGTGAGGGTGGTGATCAGATGGTTGACGGCATTGGGATATGGCGGAGGTTTAAGCAATGGGACCGACGCGTTTTTTAAATGATTTTAATCATTTCGGGTGTGTTTCTATTGGTCGGGGCTTGGTTATTAATCAACCCAAATGGTGATTAATCCCTTTAATGCAGTGGGGGAATTATTGACGAATTTTATAATAAATTCGTTAATTTCTTAAAAAACAGTGATACGATCGTATTCGACCGGGGTAGGGATATTAATAATTTGGGGTTTTTATCATATTTACATAATACGGGGAGGGTAATATTTTTGGGATTTATATAATAATTGTCAGTAATTAAATGAAAAAATATAATAAACAAGCACTAAGTTTAAATGTTGGGAATTCCACATAGAAGCTTAGGCTAGAGATAAACAAATAGGGGTTTTTATGGAAAATTTTGCCATTTTCTTAAGTAAACTAAGGCTTTACTTGGGCAAAGGTTATGAGATGAAATGAATGGCCTAGGAGTGATATTAAGAATAGATTCTTAAAAATTTGGGGAAATTAGTAAATGATTTAGGGGAAAATAAGAAGGGGAGTTAGTCATGTAATCCTGATCTTAAGTTGTTTTCGGTATAATGCCTAATTTACACTTGTGATGTCATTTCAGCAACACCCTCTACCTACCCTGCCTATATTACCTAGCATTCTTTCACCTTTCTTTGGTTGCACTTGAACTGGAAATCCCTCATTATTTTCTTTTTCTTTTCATGGGAATCCTACCTAAGTCAACACTTGTAACATCCAAGGGCTCAGATTTAACTGTTGAGCTCCTTTGCTTCTCTACCTATCTATTTATCTGCCAAGATTGAACAGTTTGGACAGATTTTATTCTCTATCTCTAAAACAAGTAAATTCAGACATGAACTAGCCAAGATTGAGTTGTTTGGCCATTCATCAATGGTGGCATAAGTCAACAAGTTGCACACCATTAGATTATTGCAAAAATAGAATAGTAGTGGCATTTTGGACTTGCACACTTTCCTGGTCTTTTTGTTGGGGTTCATTTCTTTCACTTTTTTAACCATTTTACTCTTTTTGCCCTTTGATTTTTCTTTTAGGGCATACCCTCTTTACATCTTTTTAAATTTTCTGATTTTTTGACAATATGGAAAACCTTTGCAACAAGAGAAAGTATGAACATATTAGAGAGCTCATCAATGCCAATCATCAAATATGACACCTATTGCTATAGGAGCATAACATAACCCAATCCTCTCCACACCGCGCAACCATTTCTACTTCATTAACTTCTCTGCGGCCAACTGTGGGAACTTCTCGTTGTCCACAAGGTCCCAATATTCGAACTTCATAGGAGGTACTTGTCCCAATGGCAAACCTTCAAACCTTATATCATTGAGGAGGAGCGAAGTCTGAAGCGCACTCTTCATGGCCTCCAAGTCCTTCGGTACCTTGGCTTTCCCCTTCCATGGGGGCATGTAAGGAGGTAACTCTGTCGTGGAAGGCTTTTGGGAGACATCCTCCACCTCATCGTCTTGCACCTCAATTTGGGTGATTAGGGCCTGCAAGTCTTCCTCCTCCTCCTCTGTTTCAATGGTGACGAATTTTCCCTTCTCTACCATTGACAATTTGCTAAATCATGGGTTTCTTGGGAATACACGGACTGGCCCTATCGTTTTCTTATCTTTCTGTGGCCGTGGCATGCATGGTGATTTTGGAACTTCCAGTGCAGTTGCCGCCTCTCCAGGCTCCTCATGGGCCATATGAGGCTTTGCAGTAACTTCGACAAATCGCACTCTTGTTCTAGCAGCCATCATTGTGTCTATACTTAAGGATGGTAAGAGTACGCGGTGCTCAATGCTCTATACTTGCTCAATTCTCAAGCAACCAAGTGTTGCCTTGGAGCTAGCCCTAGGGGTTTTATAACATCTTTTGAATTTGAATTCAACCCTTCCCCCCACTTCTGCATCATTAATGCCTTCTTGGCGGCAGATTGTCCCAAATCTAGCTCTTAATTCGTGTCTTAATTGCCCGCCGCCTACTCATTTTTGCCTTAAGTTGGACCTCTTGTCATGAATAGTGACACCAACAGTCACCTCCAAGCCTGCTCATGTAGCAGCGCAACCCCCTATGCATGGCCAAAACCCCTATGACATACCAATCCTACGTGCAACCTCCATCTCGCGCAGCTCCCATACAGACTCTTTTATAGTCTCGCGCTCTCTTTCAACTGCTTGGAGTGCTGGGACTGTGCTCTCCACAAATAGTCAAGTGGTCGCACCACCTATGCGAGGCTTCAATTTACCTTCCAGCCTGGTCTGCGGGCACCCCTCAATTACCCTCACATCCGTCAATGCGTCATGTTCTTCCTTGTATGGTGTGCTTCCCTGTTTACTTTGTTTAGTAAGGTGTGGTGGCAGCCATGGTAATAGGGCCACAAATTCTTCTAATGCAGTAGTATCGCTGGCTATACCTTTTCCCATCATGCTTATTTTCTCGGCGCAGCATGCTTGTGCGACTTCAATTTCTAGTTTGTTGATTTCTTCATCCAATATCATGCTTTTTTTTCTCAGTCGTACCCGATATTCTTCGAGTTTGCGAAGTTTCAAGTTCCCTCACCGAATGGCTCCCTGTAACTGCATAATTCCTTTACCTGGATCCTCGCATACTGTCCCAACTATGGGAGTGGTTGTATGGGGATTCTTCTATGCTCTTATGGTCTCGTCTCTTCTTGTTAGTGTTGGAGTCATTTCTGTGCTCAGGTTTTTGCTCATGGCCTCATAGGCCCGTCGAACCGTTGGTACACGTAGGTCCCAATTAGTTTGTCTCACCTAGTGAACTCTGTTCATGATTCCACATAACTTTTTGAATGCTTCAACATGGAATATTTGTGGTGTGTGTTACTTTTCCTGCTACTACGTTTGGTTCCGATTTTCCATCCTTAGTCTGGGGTGTGCTTGTGTGGACTGCACGACACACGTCTACACCCATCGACATAAGTGGGTGAGCAAGCTATTTTGTCCTCGCTGCCTAGCTTTCGTTCGATGCTGGGGGCTTCCAAACCATAAGCGCATCTGCCTTCTACATTCATGCCAATTTACAATGGTCTCCTGATGTGTACTCCACCATCGTGTGGGTGTTGCGTGCAGTGCCCATTCCAATGCACTGTA
This sequence comes from Pinus taeda, assembly GCA_000404065.3. NCBI lineage: Eukaryota > Viridiplantae > Streptophyta > Pinopsida > Pinales > Pinaceae > Pinus > Pinus taeda. The sequence continues at coordinate 71,089 of APFE031637115.1, forward strand.
CTACTACTGTTCTGATACTACGCTTTCAAATTTGTCCAGGAATTCATCCACCATTGTCACTCCATCATATGTTGGCAGTTCCCTTGCCTCTGTTGGCATGCAACGCAGTGATCTAATCATCATGTTGCAATGCGACATTGTCACTTCATGCAACTGGTTCTACCATCGTTCTACTTCTTCATCTGAATTCAAAGTACAGGAGTTGTCGTGCTCCCATGAGATTCTCCCATCTACAATCGGGTTCACCCACTCCTGGTCTCGCGTCGTTATCTGGTAAATACAATCCAACTCATCGTCGCGCACTAGTTTAGTGTAGCACGCTCCTTCAGCTAGGTCTAGTGGGACTACTACGCATAGCAACTTTTTCTCGAAGATCATTTTGCACTTCTTTAGATTGATGATTCCATTCATATCAGTGGCTCAGTATATTCCTAGCAACGCAGGATAGGGATTGCTGTCATTGACAATCTCTATTACTTCAAAGTCCGTTTATGTGCTTGCACCTTCAATATCAACTGTCACCCCTTACAACCTCCCCACAGGCAAAAACTTCTGTTGGTTCACCATTCGTAATTGAATAGGGGACCATTGTAATGCGGGCCTGCCCATACGTTCCCATGTTTGCTTCGGTAATACATTTGCATCCGAACCCAAGTCTAGGATCACCTAATCCATTTCATACTCACCAATCTACGCAGTCAACCTCATCTCCCTCTTGGTACGCAATGCATGCTTTCCTAGTTTCCGGACTACGTGCGGTTCCCCTAATCCTGTGCACCTGGTGATCAACTCTTGTAATCCATTAACTACCTTATTATCATGCAACAGTTTCATGCATGTCTCCAAAAAGGTAGTAAGCATGGAAGGATCCATCCCTGTCTCTGGTTGACCCTTACCACCTGAAGTGGAGGCCTCCATGAAGCTCTTCTTAGCTTCCATGAACATCTCCTTTGCACATTCTAAGTCAAACTCAGGTTCCTTTGTAGGAGCCTTGCAAACCCATGTATCTTCCTCGGGCTGCTTCCCCTTATCCTCCCCTGTGGTCGCACCACTTCTGAGCACCATGTTCACATTTGGTCTTCTTTGCTCAGTTCAGACCTCATTATTTGGATATTCTGAGTCGGAGGAGGCTGGAGTACCCTTTTCTTGTGCATCTGTGCGATCAATGTAGGACAATCTACCATTTCATGATCAAATTGAGCACAGTATGAATAGGATATTCTCGTCGGGTTGGTGAAATCACGGGTATAGTGCCCTAGTCCTCCGCAATTGTAGCAAACCAACTATCCGCGGCCCCTTCTTGGTCCCATTCCTCCTCGTCCTCGACCTTTCCCCTAAAATCTAGTGCGTGTCATCCCCACAGCTGGGTCAAGGGCTCGTGTTTTTGTCTGCATCCTATAGGCTGGAGTTTGATCCATCATTAACTTGTAACTGTGACAAGTGCACTAATTGTGGCCTACTGACTTGCAGAAATTACAAAACAACTGTTAGGGAGTCTATGTATACTTTTGCAGAAAATGACAATTATCCGTCCTGTGTTTTCCTCCTATCTAACAGATCACACAACATAACATGGGGATCACACTCGACCCTGCCTGTGTCTCTGGTCTCAATGGCATTCGTCCCCCTCCTACCAAGTAGTTCATGAATACTGGATAGTGGTCCTTGTCATTCCCCTGGCCTTTGCATTTTATGCACCATACTTCCTCACATACCTCTGGCCACGGTGCCTTATCCTGCTTCAAGCTCTGCATTTCCAAGTAGAGATTCTGTAGTTGTGCATGGATTTGTTGGACTCCCAACCCAAGATCTTGTATCGGGGTCTCATGTAACCTCATCGCCATTTCCAATGCTTCAGCCTGGATGGAAAGTTTCTGTTGTGACAACACTGTCCTCAAGTGCGGTGTTAGGGATGCCACAAACCATGTGCAATGTTGTGCATCTGTGAGCATCTTATTAGCCTCATGGATCGTACTCTTTAGTCGTTGATCCAGATCCCAGGGGGTCTCACCTAGAAGCATCGCGATCTCTTTAAATCCGATGATTGACTGTGTCTCTGATTTCAGCTAGCTAAATTCTTTGTTCAATGCATTCTAGATCTCTATTATCCCTGCATTTGGGTGATCATTGAAGTGCTTGATATACCATGTCAACGCGTGATGCTACAACGTGCTCACCAGTGTAGCCTTCTTAATGTTGTCGTCTGTGACCCTTACGCTTCCCATACTGCTCTTACCATGAACCAAAACTGGTATGGATCTTCATTCCATACACCTTTGAATACAGGTAGTTTTATCGCACTCGCCATGCTGAACTATGGGGGTGGTGGAGGTGGAGTGGGTGGAGATGGAGGTGAGGAAGGTGAAGCGGGTGGTAGCGTGGGTGGATATGGTAACTGCGGAATGCGCTGCCTTATCAAACTGACTGCAATTCTCAGAGAGACTTAAGTGAGCTCTTCCTCGCTCTCTCGCGAAGATGAAATTAAGGGACTGTTTCCTAATTCCCCGCTACCTTTGTATTCGCATAACCTGCTTTTCACATAACAGCATCTTAATCCAGGCATTCAAAGATTTAATGTACTTACCTCGTGGTCTCTTGAGAAAATTTCATTCTGCTTCATTGTATCTCATGGTCGTGCCTACCGCAAATTCAGTTATAAATCCCCTTATTATCCAGTCGAGCCAATGGTCCACAGCTTGAGTGATCTTATCTTCTGATGCCTCTAGTCTACGCACAAATTCTGGAGTCCACACTATCGATTGGTCGAGCTTTCACCTTCCCTGGTTGTCGGTTAGTCTCGTAATCCACTCATATAGTTTAGAGGGAATGGATGCAAACAAAATCTCATGGATTTCTATATACATGTAAAGATCCAGCCACCTTTTCTCAGATACCTGCGGAGTTCTATTTTCCTGTGTCACGAACTCGTGAATCTTCTTATCCAACCACTCTTCAATTTCCTTCTTTTTAGGGTTCCAGTGGCACAACATCAGACATCCCTTAGGCAGATCCCAATCCCAGCAACAGAACCATTTGTTGGCTACGTGGGGCCTGACCCAAGTTTAGCAATGAGTTTATCTAAGAAAATCCCAGTACTACTATCCCTTTCAACAACTGTCCACAGAGTGCAGACTGAGGTCTCACTCGAAGTAGTATGGGAGGGTGTTGGAACCAGGTTTCTACACCCTAGGGATGTCTTGTTGAAGGTTTTGGAGGTTTGCGATCTTAATCTGACCATTACATTGCTCCGCGCAATTTCTATTCTTCACAACCTGTGCGCACCTTTGGGAATACAGTATTATTCCAATCCGATCCTTACTATGCTATTATATTGGTGCTTAACTTAGTTTGTGCGCGCCCAATATTCTTATTACTTATTCAAATTTCAGATAAGTGCGCGTGCTCAAAAACAATATAAATGCACAAAGATAACCAGAACATAGAAATACAGATCTACAAATAGACACACAATATTCTAAATCAATCTTATCTTCATTAATACCCAAGTTCAGTTACAAACCTGACTCCACTCTGCGCACTTAGCTGCAGGGGTCCGCACACTTAGCTACAGACTCTACTAGGCCTTTGTGCACTCAACTACAGAGCCTCTACCTACCACTATGACCCAAGACACTTCAGATACACTTCTATCTTCTAACAATGCCTTCGCATCTATGTCTTACTTGCCAAAAACTTCGAACTCCCTTTACACTTAGAGCCTCACTCTATTTATACAATCCCATGGTCCACGAACCATGGGTAGGCTGACATATTATACATTAAATTACATTATTTTAGGGCAGACAACCCTAGACTCTTGCGCTCTACGCCTGCATTTTGCGAGGCCTTTACATTACATTGACCAAAACTTGGGCTTTAAGCCCAAAAAACATGTTATGGGGGGATCTGCTACCCAATAGACCTATGGCTTGATAAGATGCTATAGAGACTAAGCCCCCTCTATTATGATCACTCACTCCATATCCCATGTTTCTTTGCTCTACTATGGAACAAGATAAGATTGAATATAACATAACCCCTTTTCCTCCTAGTGGTGTGATTATAATAGAGCCCAATAACCCACTAGGGGTCAAGTTTGACTCCAACTCTCAACTATAGTTATAAATCTGACCCTTTTAGAGTCTTCTCGAGAGTCCCCACATGACTAGCCCCACATTCATGAAATAACATCTATTGGTGCCATGGTGTTCAAACATAGTAGATCAATTTCTGAGAGGAGAAAATTTCGCATGGGAACTCCTATTTATGTGATATTTGCACTATTAGAAATATCTTGGGGTGTAGAATAACACCATAGAGATTAATGCTTAAGACAGGAATTTTTACACCCAAAAAACATCATCTAAGGCCTAAAAACGATCCCGGAAGTTTTCATACCCTAATTCACCAAAATGGGTATCGTTGATAAAATAGCTCATATAAGTTGATTCCTCCACTTTTTCCACTCCAAAAGAATTGAGATTGATGACAAGTAATATAATGATCTAGTTTGGATCATACATCCCCATTTTGGGAGGCTTTTGGTCCCCAAAATATTTTAGTGAATGAGGTGAGGACAATTTTCTTCTACCTTCTCCGTTGAGTGCCATTTTGATTTTCCTAGAAGTTGTCCTTTCAACATAATTTGTCAAAAGGCATGCTAGTCTTGTCTTGTTTTTCTAGACCTCTTCTGCAAAACTATATCCTTTTCCAAATATTCTTAGGCATTTGCAGCTAAGTACTCCATGGAAGGTTGGACCTACTCCTCTTCTTGATCCAACATGAAAGGCTCATAAAGTTTGAGATTTTCCATATTCATCACTAAGTAAATGAACATGTATGGGATTTTTAGAGTCTATAAGAATTATCTCCCACTTTTTCCAATATCTCAAAAAGACCATACTAATTTTCTTACTAGGATCTTATAGCCCCTCCTTGTTCAGTAGTAACAATACTTTGTTTCCTTGATGCAGGAACATCATAAAACTCAATTGACTGAGAAGGTCAATCCTTTTTACCAGAGGAGTTGATTCCTCAAAGGGTGGATTTGGTTAGATTAGGATAATTATTTTTTTTCCATGTAATCTATTATTATTCGAAAATCGTTAGGCTAGAGGCCCGAGAGGATTGTTTGAGCCAAAATTGGGCCATCTGATCCAATATTTGTGAATCTAGATGAACTCCCACTCATGTAAATATTTATTCTTTGAATTTAATAAAACAATCAGAGTGTGGAGCAAGTGGAATTGAATTAACACCTCAAACCAGTCCTTCTTCAATCTTATATATGTTTTGAATATGTGCTTGTATATATCAACATTTCAGGGCATTGAGTTGTGTGCAGGCTCTATTTAATCCCTGTAAGCGAGACAAAGGCATTTTCATCCATATAATAACCTATATAATTTTATGTTGGAAGCCTTAAAGATTGGAGATGGAGGAAGTGACAGATTGTTCCAAGATCATGTGAGCAAGAGGTATGTAAGTGTAGAGGAGTTGAGGTCGGAATATGAAGGAGGGGCAGTGAACACTTAATTATTTTTCCCTTTTAGGAGAAGTCCATCATTTGAAAAGGCTGGGTGATGGAACTGAATTTCTGTCAACAAATATTTGGTAAGAGATAGGGCCAAGTTGACGTGTCTTGGGAATTCTTTCCTTGGGTCATTGAAAGGAGAGCACTTGCGGGAACAACCAGGTTGACTGGACGTTGGGTTGATGTGGAGGAGTCGGTGACATGGAGAGTGTCGGGATGACATGGACTGAATATATTGGGTAGTAAGAAGTTTTGTAAGAAAGGTAATGTGCACTTTTTAAAGGATTGAAATGGGCAACACCTTAAATAGAATTTGAAGGTGGCGAATGACAAACATATTTTCTATTTCCTAGAACTCGTCTCCTAGAAGAAATTTTTTGTTGTGTAGTTTGGGAGCATCAGGATGATGTGTAAGGAAAATGACATATGAGTTTAGCCAATATGAAGGAGGATGGGATGATATGGTGCCAACTATGAAGCACAGTATTTCCTATTTCCCAGAACCCGTCTCCTAAAAGGAAAGCTTTTGCACATAGTTTGGGAGCGTCGGGCTAATATGTAAGGGTGATGACATATGATGTTGGCCAATACAGAGGAGGCTAGGATGACATGGATTCCAGCTACGAATTAGAATGAGGTGGGACCACAGTAAAATATTGTGTGCATCTAAAAAAGGGTCGGGGACAACAGTTGAAAAGAGCCAGAAAACATCTTACAGGAATGATTCTTGTTTCTTGGAGTCTGTCTTCCATAGCATTCCATCATGCACACTTTTGGGACAATCCATGGTGATAAGAAGCAGGTGGACATGGTTCTTTGCCAATGAGAAGCGATTCAAGGTAACATGTTAAGGTGTGGACCCATTTATTCCTTGGGTTTAATCATTATGGTCATGATCACGATTATGTGAGCCACTATTGTAAGCGTCCGGGCTAATGCATGGTAGAAATTGTTTTAGCTCCTTTACAAGGGAAATCCCACTTTCCCTTTTGGTGATATATATATTATATATATATTATATCTATATATATATATATATATATATATATATTCCTTTTCATAGTCATGATTTGGGTTGTATAACCTGTTTATATTCACATAGGTTGATTTATGTTATGAAATAGATATATAATGGAAAATCTTAGATCCGGTGGTTATGGAATGGACTTGAAGGTATGAATTCATATTTTATATCGGTTATATAAATTTAATGTCTAGGCCTGCATCATTAGTGGTATCCGAATAGGATAACCTGCTCAATTGAATTCTTTGGAATTGAAGAAAACTTTATAGCAAGTAATCTTCTAATTTGAATGTTATTGCTAATTCAAGTCAATGTATGCAAAGTTGTTTTGATGGTTTGAAGATTAATGGATGGGAGTGTTAGTTGCAAAGTGTGGATTGCAAAGTAAGAGCCAAGCACAATCTTTGGAGTGGATTGAAACAAGTGAAGCAAAGTACAAGATGATGGTTGAGAAGTAGAACAATTGATCGAGATAGATTTGCAGTCAGCAAAAGAGGACTGAGAGATGTCAGAAATGATCTAGGGATTTGGATGACCAATAGTGAATTTGTTTTCAACTAATTTGGAAGTGTTGAAATAGGTAGTAGAAGAAAGAAAGAACATAATGGTAATAGTTACAACCATGAAGTTGTGATAGAGGAGGAAAAGAGCAAGTAAAGCTTATGGCAAAAAAGTTGCAACAAGAAATGTTGTAAGCATCTTTTAGTCGGAGACTGGAAGTTCTCAGAAGAAGGTTGTGAGAAAAGTGTAGAAGCCAAAGGAGAGAAAAGGAGTTCTAAAAGGTTTAAGAGAGAAGAACCAATAGTACCAAAAGTCTAATCTTAGGAGGAAGCTTGGTGAGGTATTGATAGCAGGAATAGAGTCCTACTACAAAGAGACAAGGCTTGGTTGCAACTCACAGTGGGCATGGAGAGCCCTATAAAAGAGAAGATGAATATGACTATAGACAGTCAAAGCAAAAGTTCAGGAGGAAGCCATAACAAGAAAAAAGTGGATGCCAGCACAATTGGAAAGAAAGAGAACAAACTAATTAATGAGGAATTTGAGAAAGAGATGGTTGAGATAAAGGTAGAACTTAGCAACCTGAAGAAGTTGTTACAGAAAGGAATCAGAGAAGAATTGAAACAAGGATTGTAAGTAGGGAAAAACATCAAGTGGCCTATCAAGGAGTTATGTGTTGATAAGATAATGCAGAAAATGGAGAGAGACGAGGCACTCAGGGAAGCTTAATACAAGATGAGAGAATCCATTTGTGAACTAGAGAAAGAACCAATTCTTGAAGAATAAGATAATGATGATGAAATGAAAAGAAGGGTGCTAGAGGCATATTTAGAGACTAAGAAGTCTCATGGTTTTAATTTTAATTATTTGTGTGAGTGTGTATTTGCAGGTACCAAAGATTATGGAGTTGAACAAATGTCAGAGGCAGTGGGAAAAGCATAAATTCCACAAAGGCAAAATTTTCTTATGAAGAACAACCAATGTAAGCAAAGTTTGAAGATACATAGTCTCAAAGGACTGTTATGAGAAAAATGAATTCAACAGTAGTTTATGAAGACAACTTTGAAGGAAGTCGTGAAGAAGTTCAAGATGGAACTCTTCAACTTTGTAAGAGGAAGCTCAAAGGTATATTTCATTGGTTCAATCTTCTTTTTCTAAGTGTATATTTAATCATTTTTTAGGAAAGTTTGTCAAGTTTGAAGCAATTGGAAATTGAAAAAGGAGGAGAAGAAATTTGTTATGCAGAATTATGAATCAGGACAATACAAAGATAATGAAAGAGGAGCTAATCAGAGGAACTTAGCTCGGGGTATTTCAGAAAGCTTAGAGGAGGCTATAAGAAGTTAAGGATGAGAAGATAGTTAAGAACCTGTTAAGGAAGAAAAGGCATTTGTGTCTCCAATAGGTCAAAATAACATAAGAATAACTTGTGAGGATAGTTACGAGGAAGGAAAATTAGATCAAAGCAGTGATACAAGTGATGAAAAAGAGGGAGCTATTTTGTGGAACAATGATGATGTTGTTTAGTATATCTAGGAAATTGAAATATATGAAGAAGGATCTCATGTATATGAAGATACAAGGACTTGTACATTTGTTGAGGATTATCAGGAAGGAGAACGAGACATATTTGAATTTGAGGAAATGGTGACTAAGGACTAGAAGTAATGCTCAGAGACAATGTCTAAGGATTTCAGTGAAGGATCAAAGTTGTTGGAAGAGGCGTTACAGTAGTCTGGCAGTAAATTTGGAGACATTAAGGTAATAAATTCACCTAAAGTAGATTCAATTTTGTTAAATGAATGGGAATATGAGTTAACAAAATATGGACAAATTGTTGTTTTTGAAGACATCAATAGGGTTATAAGAGAGAATCATTTCCAAGAGAATAATATGGAAACTCAACTTTCAAGACTATTTGAGTTTGGAGAAACACCAAATCAACATAAGGATTTTGTAAACAAAGGATGGAGTAAACCTTAAAAATAACAGATGGATACTTGTGGTTGAGTTTTTAAACGATGAGTTACCTTGAATATTTGTGAAGGGAAGTGGAAGAGAATTCTTGCAATTCTCGCACATAACATGTTGACAGTTGAATGGAAGAAGATGCTTCAAGGTGAAAAAATGTATAATAATCAGTATGATTTCTAGTTTGATGAAGAAAATAATGTTTTATAGGATGACAAGTGTAAAAGAGACGCGTTGAAGATAGTAGGGGAACAAAGAGAAAAGGTTGAAGACATTTAGAAGACATATGAGATAAGTGAAGGTATGGAGGAAATCATTTGGATTGGAAATGACTTAGATTGCAAAAACGTGAGATGGCTAATAGAGGATTACACCAATGCAACTATGGAGGAGAAGATAACAATGGAAGGACATGACAATTTTATTGTGTCAAGAGTATACCAAAAACATGCACATTCAAAGAGTTGGAAGGAGGAGATAAATGCAAAGTACAATTTGGTCCTAAACTTCAAAACTTTAAATGCTAATTATATCTTGCTTAATGTTTTTGGAGATGTGTCTAATTGTGTAGATGAAAATAGGAAAGATATTTTGAAGAAGAAGACAATCCAGAAGATGAGGCTTGGAATGGAAGAATAGGATTTTTCACAAGTCTTACACAAGGCATTGTTGAAACAAAGGAAGATTTAAGTAGAAATCAATGTATTGTTAGAGAAAATGAAGAGGTAGTTGAATGCAAAGAACTATAGGCAAAATTTTGGGCTTATTGCAAAAAAAGGGCAACATATGGAGGATTATTTCTATATTTTTAGTCTTAAGGATGAAAGAATCCCACTTGAGATAATGAATATGTGGACAATAGAAGCAACAAAGGAATTGTGTAATATGACCTATATAAGTCATCAAAACAAAGAAACATGTATCATTACACCAGGGGAATTAAAGGAGACTTTTTGGAGACAACAAATGATGATAGAAACACAAAACAAAGTAGCTTATAGAGGATGCATGGAACATGATTTTGAAAATTTTGGAACCTTAAGAAGTCATTGACGTAAGCTCCAAATTCTTTTTTGAGGAATGTGTCCAATTCAAAGAGGAAATAGTTAACAACAAGCGTAAGTGAAAGGAGGAGGATCGAGGATAAAGACTCTTAAGTGGATGAGAAAAAATAATCACTGCATTTATGTGTAGATGATTCATAATGGAAGTTGCAACAAAGACAAAATGAAAAAACAAAATAAGGTTTGGGATCTTGGATGTTTGTAGGTAGTAATGTAGCGACAAAAAAATAGTAAAATAAATGTTAGGCTACAACATAAAATTTGGGATTCGGCAGTAAAAAGCTCATGATCAAGAGATCATGAACAATTTGTTCCTTGGGAGTATGATGCAGGAGCATCATAAAACTAAATTGACTAAGAAGGTCAATCCTTTTACTAGAGGAGTTGGCTCCTCAAAGTGTGGATTTGGTTAGATTAGGAAAATACTTTGTTTTCCATGTAATTTATTGTTATTAGAAATTGTTAGGCTAAGAGGATTGAGAGGGTTGTTTGAGCCAAAGTTGGGCCCTCCAATCCAATATTTGTGGATCTGGAAGGACGCCCATTCATATATATTTATGCTTTGAATTTAATAAAACAAGCAAAGTGTGGAGCAAGTGGAATTGAATTAACACCTCAAACCAGTCCTTCTACAATCTTATATATATATTGAATGTGTGCTTGTATATAATAACATTGTAGGGTATTGTGTTGTGGTCAGGCTCTTTTTGATCCTTGTAAGTGAGACAAAGGAATTCTTTCCCATATAATAACATGTATAATTTTTTGATGGAAACCTTAAAGATTGGAGATAAACGCAATGGTGGATTTTTCTAAGACCATGAGAGAAGGAGCCCTATAAGTGTAGAGGGGTTGAGATCGGAATATACAGGCACGAAAGTCATGAATACTTAATTATTTTTCCCTTTCAACAAATTTTTTTCATTTGATGAAGGTCAGATGACAGAATCAAATTTTTGTCAACAAATATTTGGCAAGAGACAAGGTCGGGCTAACGTGTCCTAAGAGTTCTTTCCCCGAGCGGTCAAAAGGAGATCGCATATGGGAACAACCAGGCTGACTGGATGTCGAGATGATGTGGAGGTGGTAGTAAGAAGTTTTGTGAGAAATTTAATGTGCACTATTGAAATGACTGGAACAGGGACCAACTTAAAAATTTGAGGGCGGCAATTGATAGACATATTCCCTGTTTCCCAGAACTTGTCTCCTAGAAGGAAATCTTTTATGCGTAGTTTGGGGAGCATTGGGATGATGTGTAAGGATGGAAACAAATGAGCTTGGTCAATATGGAGGATGTTGGGATGACATGGATGCCAGCTACAGAGAGAAGTGCGTGTTTTAAAAAGGGTTGGGGACAACAATTAATAGGAGTCGGGAATCTAATTCCACCATAAAAACATGATTCAAACACTCCTACTGTGAACTTTTTTGAATTGTTTTTGCTGCATTCTGCCCATTTTTAATCATGTAGTCTAACGAGGTGGAGGAGTTGCTCGAAAAGTTATGGAAATTCCAGTCATATTTAGAGAAAATCTGGCAAGGGTTTTTGTAAATCCAAATTATAGTTGTTAAACTTCAAAATTTTAGGTTTCTTAGATGTTTTTGATGGTGTTGAATCCATTTCCACCATCAAAAACATGATTCAATCACTATCTCTACAAGATTTTTTGAATTTTTTTTGCCTAGATTCTAGCCACTTTTAGCCATCTGGGAAATTCCTCCACCTTGTTAGACGACTCCATTTTTGAATGTCCAGGCAAATTTGCTACCTCGGTAAACAACGCCTATTTTTATTTACACTTTCAAGTATAAGTTTTATTTAAATCTCCATGAATATTTAGGAATTTGTTTTTATAATTTAATAAAAATATTATATTATATATATATATATATTATTTATTTAATATTAATATTATTTTTTTCAAAATTTTATTATATAATATAAGGTTATATATTTAGATGTTATATTTTTTAAAATTGTATCTTTAGAATGAGTGATAAGACTTATGGTAGTGAATTGTGTTGTCACCATTGCTTGCATGAATCTAGCTCTTCCATTTCTAAAACACCTCCTTTAAGTCCTCATCCTTTCTATATGCCTCTTTGTATGTGTCATGGGTGAAAGGCTCCATGTGTATCAAAGTTCCCAAAGCTATAATTTTTTTATGTGAGTGGCCTTGAAGCATGTCAACCAACTTATTTGTTTTACCCTTCTCATACTTGATGACTAAATGAAATTACTATAAGAACCCCATCCACTTGTATTGTCTATTTTATTATAGCTTACTTTGGAATTTTAAGTATTGTATCCATTGGTGATATGTGTGGATGTAAGTCTCCTTTCCCATAAGATGGTATTTCCATTTTTGTATAGCTTGTACCAAAGCATTGACCTCCTTGTCATAGGTAGGGTAGTTGAGAAACACCTTATGAAATACTTCATAATGGTAGCATATAGGCCTCCCTCCTTGCATGAAGGCAACTCCCATGGAACACCCTCTCACATTTGTTGCCACTATGAATGGTTGTCGTAAGTTTTTTAATGCGAGAACTGCTACTTGACTAATTTTCTTTTTCAACTTTTCACAAGCCTTCTGCTAACTCTTCCCTCACTAGAAACTCTTGCCACTCATTGATAAGGTGTGGAGTGGTGCAACTACTACTAAAAATGAAGTTATGTATTTCTTTATATATTGTGTTTCCCCAATGAAAATCTTGAATTTAGAGACATTTATAGGCACTGGCCACTTCATTATGGCCTCCATCTTTAGAGGATATATGTTAAGCTCCCCTCCACTAATCACATAACTTAAGTACAAATCACATTTCTTCATATTTTCCTATAGTTGGTACTTCTTCAAAGTTTTTAGCACTTGCATCAAGTGTGAGGTGTGCTCCTCCTGGGTAACATTGTAAACTATTATAACATCCAAATAAATAATGCAAATGAATCTATATAAGGGTGTAATACATCATTCATTAATCTCATGAACGTAGTTGGTGCATTGCACAGGCCAAATGGCATGACTAACCACTCATACAAATCTTATCTAGTTTTGAAGATATATTTTTAAGTACCTTCTTCCTTTAATTGAACCCAATGATGCCATGAAATTTAGCTTGGTGAAGTATTTCACTTGTTGCAATTAATCCATCAAATCATCAATCTAGGTCGAGGTATCTATTCTTGAGCATAATTGTTTAACACTTTATAATCGATGAACATTCGCCAAGTCCTATGCTTCTTTGGCACAATTATGACGAGTGAACCACAAGGTAAGGTACTTGGTAAAATCACACCCTACTCTAGTAGCTATTACAATTACTTCTTCACTTCGCTTACTTCTAGAGCAAACTATCTATATAACTAAATGTTTGATGATAGGGAGTTCAGAAATAGCTGGAACTTCCCTCTTGGGTGGTAGCCCTTTATGTTTTTGGAACAATTCCTTGTATGCCTATAACAACCCTTCTAGTTCATGTCTTTTTTATTTAGTACACCCCTCAAAGGATACCTTTTCCCTTATTGACTCTTCACTAAACTAATTTTCTCTTAAAAACAATAAAACACATTTCTTACTAGAATTGGTCAATTTCATAGCTTGGTAGGCACTTACAAGTGAAATCTTGGACTTGCCTTTTTGCATGTGGATGATGAATGGTTTCCCATCCTTAATGAGGTGGTAGTAGTTGTCACTTCGCATGAAGATTGCATCCTGCATATACATGTAGGGACTCCCAAACACAAATCCACATACATCAAGTGGAACTACATCCAATTCTACTTCATCAATAAAATGAGCATTGGTAGAAAATTTTATCCTACACTATGTTTTTACCTTGATTTATGTATCCTTATTTACCCATCCCAATGCATATGGGATAGGATGATCTTAAACCTACAAACGAAGTTTGTTGACCATATCTACTGCTGTGAGATTAGCTTGTGAACATCAGTTAAATATTACATAGATCTTGGTCTTCTTAACATGTATCCTAAGGTTGAAGAGCTTAGTCATCTCTTTTTCTCCCTAATGATGAAGGCTACTCATATTCACCTCATTCTGCACTAAGGTGTAGATAATTTTGTATTCCACATAGAAGCTACTTTTCACCTAAATGCTCGAATATGTGGTGATAATATTCTTTTTCTTCTCATCCTTCTTTCAATTCTTCAAGTTTAGCTTTGGATACAATTTTTAGCATTTCTCCCTTGTATGGTCATTAATGTTGTAGTGATTGGAATGATTGCTAAAATTCTTACACTAATGTGTAGTGGCTATTGTCTTCTTGTCCTCCTCCTTTTCCACTTCTTCTTCGCTTCCTTGGAAGCTTCTTAGTGCTCTTTATATTTCAAACCACTCTAATACCCTTTCTTTTGGCCTATGTTTTCTAGGTATTGTGTCTATGCACAATCCTTTTCTACCATTCCTAGCTTAAACAACGTCACCTGCTTTTGTAGATCACTATGTAGAGTCCCTAGATACTTTAGGAGTACATTTGGGCTCTTTAGAAAGATACCTAGCATGATGATGACCTTCCTCAATTCAATGGTGTATTCCTGTTTATTTTTCCAAAACCTCTTCTTGAATTAATCCCATCATATCCAATACGCCTCGACATACCCAATAGGGGAATATTGGGAATAAGTGTGTTTTAATGTCCTATTCCCACTCAATTTCCAAGGGATCACCCTCTAACATAAGTGTCTCCATATGGATTTCCCACCAAGTCAGGGCATGGCTCTTCAACTTCAATATAACAGAGAATATTTTTTGTTCCTCATCTATATGGTGAGTGTTAAAATATACTTCTAATTGTTGCAACCAATGATACAATTTTAAGGCTTTAATATCACCTTGATATGTCTCGATGTGGACCTTCACTTCCATCTTGAAAAAATGACTGTGAATGGGTAACAATACTTGAACTTAGCTAATCTTTCTAGGGTTCTTTCTTTGACTCATTTTCTGGGTCCTCATGATCTCTCAATTTTGCCTTTGATTTGATCATTGAATTGGAGCCTCCATCTTTTTTTATTCCAAAGTTGTTTGCTAGAGCCGCCATAAGGAGGTTCATATTGTGGTTGATATATGAGACTTATGCTTCTAGCGTTGAGAATCTCTCCTTTATTAGATCGAGGTGATTATCAATAAACTCATTGATCATGGTCAGAGTTTTGAAACTTTTTGTTTATAATGCTTCTTGGATCCCCTACAACTTCCCACAAGATTCCCTAAAGAATACCTACTCTGATATCGATATGATATGTAAATTGTCATGGATATTCCATTGGATAGTTTATCACAATATATGTGATAAAAATAGACTAAAATTTATATTATGAGGGTTAATTTCCTTAGATTCCATATTTATTAACTATTTTATTTTTGCTTATGCATGTAACAGATAAAATGTGAAAAATATAGAACAATAAAATACAATCAAACACCAACCACAATCAACACAATATGTGCTCTAGGAAACATTTATGGAAGAAAAATCAATTGGGAGATTATGTTTCTCTGCTCTCTTTTGTCTAGAATGGAAATAATGCAAGTGCAGAGGAGAAGTGACTCTTTGTGGAGTTACCTGAGACCTATGGCCTAATAGGTTTCTATAGACACTAAACCCCCTTTGTTATGCTCTCTCCTTGCCACTCCCAAGTTTCTCAACTCTAATGTGGAACAAGATACAATCAAATAGAATGGAACCCCTTTTCCTCCTAGTGGTCTAGCTATAACATAGCCTAATAGCAAACTAGGGGTCAAGTTTGACTCCAACCCTCAACTAGAGTTACAACTTTGAACCTTCTAGAGTCTTCTTCATAGTCTCCACGTGGCTAGCCACACATCCATGAATAATGAGGGTTGACATGAAATCCACTCATGTCATGGTGCTCCAACATAGTAGGTCAATTTTTGTGATGCATACTTTTGCAGAATAACATTATAGGGACATGCAATTAAGAAGGAAAAATTTACTCCCAAAAAATGTCATTTAATGCCTCAAAATGGCTCATGAAGATTTTAGACCCAAATTCTCCAAATTGAGTCTCGTAGATAATATTGCTCATAAGATTTCCCTTATCTATTTGGACAAATATAAGCAGGTAAGAGAATAGTTTGGATGAGCATATTTCTCTCATAAATTTGTAATCAATTTGTTCATAAGCACCATTGGGAAAAAATGGTTTTGAGCTCAAAGATCGGATCTAGTTTTCCCTTGTGGCATTCACAAATCATTGAAGTTATGCATGATAATTGGCTAGGATAGATCTCATTAATGGCCAATTAATGAGTATATAATAGAGTTTTAACAAGTGATTTGGTGTACATGGGAGATGACATAGTCTTTATGTATCCCATCTATTCTCTTCATTTATTCAATTATTGTTGACAAAATATGTAGGAATTGCATGGGTTGTTTCTTAAGTAATGGTGTAATAAATTCTATGGAATCTTGCAAAAATAAACCCATTCCTTAGATTTATAACGTGTTTATCCATAGGAGGGTCATCTGATATTCTGAGTTGTATATTCTTGGGGAGATGAGATTTTTTTTCCATAAATTATATAAGTTGAAAAAATATATTCCTTCATAAACCGTTGGCATGATTTTGATCATGTCAACATGCTAAATTCTCTCATTGTGATAGAAGTTCATTCTCCACTCATTACAATCAGAGGATGTTATTGCCATGAAGTTGTTGAATCCATATAGAAATTTTGGCATTTTTACTAAGATTTAGATCAGCGATATAATATTAGTTTAATTTATGTGATCTTTGAATTCCACATGAAAGGATGGTGTGATAGTGTTGTGAACATGATTTACAACTTGTGAAACTATAAGTTTGTAAAATCACATGACTATACTATAATTTAGTAAAATCACATAATTATAGCAAATGGAAAAGTCTGAGGTGATAAGCCCCAATTAAGCTATGATCTCATTGGGCAGGGTCACTTCTCATCGGATCCTTGGTATTAAAGTCATACCACCAATCTTATGTTGTACATTTAATTCTTTACAATGAATCAAATGACCATATTTCCATGGTTAATATGTATGCTACTTTAATGTTATGATAGCATGCCATCTTTAATAAAAATAATGACTCATATTTGTTAGATAATTTCTTATTCATTTACATAATTATTTACAAATATAGTGTTGTCATCTTGAATAAAATCGAAGTCCACAATCAAGAAAACTATAGGTACTTAATTGGACTTGGACTTGGTTAAGGAACTTAATAATAAATAGTTTTATTTTCTATAAATTATACTTGAATCCATTCAAATTTCAGTTGAAAATTCCATGTCTTCCACTCTGTTTTTCGGTCCTTTAAAGTTTGAAGATGATTTAGAAAGAGTTCAAACTCTAGAGCTAGTGCTTTCCCCTTTTGATATATTTATTATATATATATATTATATATATATATATATATATATTTATTTATTATATATATTTTTTTATTTTTTTTATTTTTTTTTATTTTTTTATTTTTTTTTCCAGTTTAGATATATCCTGACCAAATATGTTTGAATGTTTTCAATATAACATGTTAGTGACATTTAAGGTATATGGCATTTATTTTTACACTCTATTATTATCAATTAAACTATAGTGTAACAAATTTAATTAAAAAACTCAATAACTTCAAACATAATTAAAGTTTTACCATAATATATCATCTAAATTGAAGGTGTATCAAAACTATTTTCTTTAAAGTTTTGTTAAATTTTAAATAAATAAAAACTAAATAATCTAAGTTTGATTCTAAATGGATCCAGGTCAAGACAAATAATTGAGAATTCCATAAAAGTTTTTTATGGATAAAAGCTCCATATTTTATTTTCACCCTTTGATTTCACTGTCTTTTGGAGGTTAACTTATACATGTCCTACACCAATTCACAAGAGGATGTATTTTCTATGAAGTGTGGTTATGAAAATTTTCAAATTATTTACACAAAATTTCTTACTTATGTATATCCATCATGTTTTACGCAGTCTCATGTAGATGATTGTTTTCTGCACCATCCTTATTGTTTCCAACTGATTTGATACTTATATATTTCATCCACTGATACTGGATGCATGTAAGGTAATGCACAATGTTTCTCAAAAGTCTCATACCAAGGTGCTATTCCATTGGAATAACACCATCTGCAACTAGTGTGTGCACCCAAGATTGGTAGTTGTTACTAAGCATGTTTCAAATTCTTCAAAGAGGTAAGATTTGACTACTTCCCAAATACAATAAAAAACTTATCCTTTTGGTTTTTCAAGTCTCACCATCACAGTTTCAAAGAGATTATTCTTGAATCATCTTCTAGAGAATGAGCTAAATTTTTTGACAAATATGAAATGAATTCGAAATTTTGTGTTTAGGAAAATGGGAAAATTTTCCCTTCTTCCATAAATGCTCAAAGTTGAAACACGTATATTCCTTCATAAGCAAGTGGCCTGATTTTGATCATGTCGCCACATTTGAGCTATTGGAAGTAGTTCAGTATGGTAAATTTTTTGGTTGTTGTATGAGCTCGTGCTCCGCTCATGATAGTCAAATCTTATAGATTCGTTGGATTTACATTGACGAAATCGTAATGGTGGTAATGGTAAAATTTGTGTTCTTGGAAGGTACACATAAAAGAATGGTGTTGTGTCCATAAATCCTTTTCCAAAGGAATTACCACTTGATTTATATATTTGGCTATTAGTATTATTTCTGAATTTAGTCTTTTATAAAAATTCGATTTAGTATGTTGAATCAATTCATATAAAATAACATGCCAAAGAGATTTGATAAAATCAAGCTTTTAATTTGTGATTTGCATAGGTCAACTCATCATTCGCCTAAGTTTGAACTGGTCACACCATTTACAACTCAATGTCCTCGCTCCCATTGGTCGGGTCCTAAAGCTCACTCAGCTTCACTAGTTTGCAGCTTGAACATTCTTAGCAATTACCGTAGATATTAGCAATTATTAAACATTACTCTAACCCCTAAAGTAGAGAAAAAATGCCACACACAAAATGATCATTATCATAATGCAAATCAATTCGTGTCCACTCTATAAGATTAAAATTGGCATGCACAACAAGCTTGGAGAAATGGGAGAAGTTCATGGAGTCCCAATCCCTAGAGGATAGGGGTTGGGGAATTGAGGGGTTCTAAAATGTCTTACTTGATTGGAATTGAATGGGAAAATGCATATTTTACCCTAACTATGTTGTTTAATTTGGGAGCCAAGGCGTAGGATCATAGGGTTCTAAAGCGTTTTTAGAAATTCTTTTAATGTTTTGTGTAGCTCAAAGTTGGTTCCTCTAACTCATTTAGAATGTGATTAAACTAGGAAGTTATTTCCTCATTTATGGAAGAGAGATTTTCTACAATCACATCTAAAGTATTATCCCCTTATTTTTTGCCTCTTTATAGTTGTCTTTTGTTTATGGCACTACAATGATAATTGTGTAAAAGCCATAAGAAAAAAAAAATTATCCTGATATACACCATGTTTAACTTTAAAAAATAAATACTTATTTTTTAATATTATTAAAAAAATATTTTCCAATCATTTTAAATGGAAAATAAACTAGAAATCTTATAACAACATTTACACAATACAATGCAATATACATCATT
Source organism: Pinus taeda (assembly GCA_000404065.3). Classification (NCBI taxonomy): domain Eukaryota; kingdom Viridiplantae; phylum Streptophyta; class Pinopsida; order Pinales; family Pinaceae; genus Pinus; species Pinus taeda. The sequence goes on from APFE031637115.1 coordinate 90,836, forward strand.
ATTGCGCATATTTTATGTTGCAACTTCTACATACAGTTACAATCTTCATGACATGATTTTTAGCGTAAAATCCGTGGCAAACACATTTTATGTGACAAACACGTTCGAGCTTTACGTAAATAAGACCGGTATTGGAGTTTGATCACGGGAACTCAGTAATTCAATGTTGTTTTTGTTTCGCTTTTTTCTCATGGTAAAAATTAGTTAAACATTTTAATAATGTTTTTTTTAATTATGAAGTTATGTTTTGTCACTTAGTTTAGGGGAAGAAACAAAGGTTTAAAGGTTTAATTATTAAGGGAGCAATGTATATTTTAAGACTATTTATGGAGTTTTGTTTAATGTACTTTGTAATTTTACTGTAAGTTAATGGTTTTATAATAAATGAATGATTGTTGATTGTTTTTAGTAAAGTATTTGGAATAAGTAATATTAAGTAAAAAGTTAATTCAGATTGAGGCACTAAATTTGTTGATTTTAATGTTTTTATGTGATTTTTCGAGAACATCTAGGCTTAAACAATAAATTAATTTTTTATTTATTATATGGTGTTATTACTTATTTTAAATTACTAATAACTAATAATATTTTGTTTTGTTTTTAAAATTAAAGGATTGTTTTAGTAGATCTTGTATCAGCTTTCACCCGGGGCCGCCCAGAAGATCTCATTTTCGTACTCTTCGTCGATTAGTAATGTCAGGAGCAAGGGGAGCCGAACTAGCTATCTTGAAATGTTCAAGCCGTTGTTGAGTAAGGTGCGAAGCCGCCAGAGAAGAAATAGGAAGGCAAGGTGCGAAGCCGCCAGAGAAGAATAGGAAGGCAAGGTCTCTCTCCAAAATCTTGTTGAAGGCTTCTACAGTACCATTGGCCTGCGGATGATAAGGACTACTCTTATGATGCTGGATCAAAAATGATTGGGTCAATGTAGCAATAGTTTGATTAATGAAGTGAGTTCCCTGATAATTAATGGAAAATTTAAAGATAGTTTCTCATGATTATTTTTAAATGATTAACGATAAATAATCAGTTAGAAATGTAGGGATTGTTGCAAGGTTTCATATTGGCAAAATTTCACACGTGTTTAATATTAGACAATAAACATGGTAAATTTTGGTCAACTATGGTCAACTATGTCGAGCGTCGCATTGTAAACCATGGTAAACGATGTTAAACCATGTTTGTTTTAGGGCATGGTCAACCATTGACCAACATCACATTGTGATAAAGATTAACTCAATATGAAAATCAACCATGGTAAACCATGTTCAAGCGTCTTTATATTAGGGTTTATATGCATTAGGTAAAAAAACAAATTTTGACAAAAATGATCAATTATTAAAATTAATCATATCATTCTTTTATTTGAAAAAAACTTGCATGGTTAATTTTGGTCAACTGTGGTCAACTATGGTCTAATGTCGCATTGTAAACCATGGTAAACGATGCTAAACCATGTTTAATTAGGGCATGGTCAACCATTGTCCAACATCGCATTGTGATAAATATTGACTCAATATTAAAATCAACCATAGTAAACCATGCTCAACCATGTTTATTTCAGGGTTTATAATATTTATCTTAGGGTTTATATACCTTGGGTTAAAAAAAACATATTTTAACAAAATTTATCAATTATTAAAATTAATAATATCATTCTTTTATTTGAAAAAAAAACTTTCATCGCTTGAGTTTAATATTATTCCCTTGGGTTTATAATCATCTAAGTTTTTAGTATTAATCCCTTGGATTTATAATATGAATCCCTTGGGTTTATTAATCAAATGGTTCATATTGCTTGGGTATAATATTATTTATAGCGTTTATCATATTAATCCTTGAGTTTAATATAAATCCTTTGGGTTTTTAATCATGGTCAACCATTGTCCAATGTCACATTGTAACAAAGCTTGTCTCAATATGAAAATCGACCATGGTCACGCATCATCAACCATCTTCAAATATGGTCAATTTTGGTCAACCATGGTCAACTGTGATTAACCATGGTGCAATGTCGCATGGTAAAGCATGCTCAACCATATATATTTTAGGGTTTCTAATATTTATCTTAAGGTTTATATACTTTGGGTTTATAAAATTAATTCCTTGGTTTTAATATTATTCCATTGGCTTTATAATCCTTCGGAATTTTAGTATTAATCCCTTGGGTTTATAATATGAATTCCTTGGATTTATTAATCTAAGTGTTCATATTCATAGGGTATAATATTATTCATAGGGTTTATAATATTATTCCTTGGGTTTAATATTAATCCCTTGGGTTTAATATTAATCCCTTGGATTTATAATCATGGTCAACCATCGTCGACCATGGTTGAATGTCATTGTAAATCATGTTGAAGCATGATTAACTATGGTCCAACTTCACATTGTGACAAAGATTGTCTCAATATGAAAATCAACCATGGTCAACCATTGCCTACCATGGTCAAATATGATCAACCATGGTCCAGCGTTGCATTGAGACAAAGATTGTCTCAATATGAAAATCAACCATGGTTAATCATGGTCAATCGTGGTCAATAACCATGGTCACATTGTGACAAAGATTGTCTTATGAGCAATAACTATGGTCACAATGTGAGAAATATTGTCTCATGTTCCAAGATTGTGCATTGTGACAATGATTGTCTTAATATGAAATTCAATTATGGTAAACCATAGTCCAACATCACATTATGATAAAGATTGCCTCAATCCAACATCACATTATAATATTATTACTATATTATAGTAATAATATAGTAATACAATAAATATTATTATTAATATAATAATAATATATAATAATTATCATTATTTAATATTAGTAATAATATAATATTAATCATTGTTAATATGGTTTTTATATTTATATTAATATTATTGATAATAACATTAATTTTTAATATTATTAATAATTGATATATATTTATCAATCACTTTATTAATATAATTGTATTAATATTATATAAGTATTTAAACTAAAAATACTAATGTTAGATTTAAGACTTTTGTGATCCATCAATTTAGAGAATAGTCTTCTGTTTTTATCACAACGTAAGATCGACGTTTGGATGAACTACACTAGTTAGTTTGAAACGTTGACCCAATCTTTACAATGTGATTAATCCAAAAAACTATTCTCTAAAAATACTAATATTTAATTAACCCATTAAAAATATTTTTCTAACTAAATAATTATAATAACCGCTGACCAAAATATTGGTTACGAGATCCAAATGATTCATATGAGATTTTATACTTAAAACTTTTGTAAACTTTTACATCGGAGCATTTACAGTTAAAAATAATGGAGAAATGGTTATATGGTTGTAACGTATCTCCTTAGTTTAGGATTAATTCCTAGAGTTTAGGAGGTTGTTTACAACTACCTATTTTTCAGTGATGTATTTAATATTGTAATATTCATTTGATGTAATGTAGAGTGAACATGAGAGAGAATCTCCTCTTTGTTTTGAGTGCAGTCTTCCAGGTGCCGTACACACCTGTGAGCTGCAACTTCTTCATTTAATTCAAAGTGTGATTTTTATCTTGGTATCAGAGCTTAGGATAGAGATAGCCTTAATTTTTTTTTGGGATGTATCATTAGTTACATTTCTGTAGTGGTAGGAGTACATGTAAATGTGTCTGTGTGATCAGGTGGAACTGCAGTAACACCTGGAGCGAAAAAGGCGTCAGATGACTGATCATCTCTGAGCCGAAGGAAGGGTTGGAGCGGATTTTTTTTTTTTGGGAAGGTGCAACAATTAGCGCGAGATTTTAAGTAACAGTCGCGCCATTAGCGTGGGTTTGAAGCTGAAAATCGCACCAGAGAAAAGAACGACCAAATTGGCGCGGATCCATGGTTGTTAAGCGCGCGAAAATTCGTGCACACCATAAATTTTTCATTTTCCGCAATTAGCGCGGATTCAGCGTTGATCAGAGCGCCAACCCTTTCTATCTGAAAATATGCAATTTTTTGTTGCAGATCAGGAGTTGCCCTGTGGTGGCACATGGAGATTCTGCTCGGTGGCAGCAGATTTGATTTTCCCGGTGGTGGCGAATTGAGGATCCTTGATCAGCTCGGAGGTAGCAGATCAGATCTGCCCGGTGGTGGCGAATTGAGGTTCTGTGATCCGCTCGGTGGTAGCAGATCGAACTTGCCTGGTGGTGGTGAATCAGAGCTCTGTGATCTGCTCGGTGGAAGCAGATCGGTGTTTTGCCCGATGGTGGCGCAGTGCAGCTCCTTTATCTGTTCGATGGAAGCAGATCGCCCTTGCCCGGTGGTGGCGTGTTGGAGCTTGCTTGTTGATCTGTTCGGTGGTAGCAGATCGGTTTTGCCCGGTGGTGGCACAGTGAAGTCCCTGATCTGTTCGGTGGCAGCAGATCAGACTTGCCCGGTGGTGGCACAGTGAAGTTTCTGATCTGTTTGGTGGTAGCGGATCGAACTTGCCCGGTGGTGGCCGATTGAAGTGTTCAGTTGGGCGAAAATGAACAACAGCATAGAATCATACCTCCACGAGTCTGGCAAGCTTGATGGAACGAACTTCTCTAATTGGAAGTTCAAAATGCAAACTTTGCTAGAGAGTGCAAATGCATGGTTGATCGTCTTGGGAAATGAGTAGAGAACTGGAACACCGGCCGAGGAACAGGACTGGGATAAGAGAGAAACAAAGGTGAAAGTTATACTGAAGATGTCTATCAAAGACAACATTATCCCCCATATCAGAGATTGCAAGTTGGCCGCGGATATATGGAACACAATCAAGAATATGTACGAGACACAGAACACAAATCGTGTTCTGGCACTCAAGGGAAAATTGCTTGCATTAAAAATGGATGAGAATGAGTCCATTGGTGGATTCATGGCCAGAGTCAAGGATCTGAAAGACAAATTGGGAGCCATTGGAGAGAAGGTATCAGACTCAGATCTGGTCACACTCACATTGAACAGAATGACTGATGAATATCAGACATTCATCTCAGGGTTGTCAGCGAGAGAGAAAGCCCCCTCGTTTGATGACCTGACAGCGATTCTTCTCCAGGAGGAGGAACGAAGAAAGAATCTGAAAAATCAGAGCAATGACTTAGCTCTGATGGCGAAGAGGCGACAGTACAGAGGAAAGCAGCACCAGCACCAACATCAGCATCAGCAACCGCAGCAGCAGCAACAGAAAGGGGCCAACTCTTTTCAAAAGAGACCATTCAGAGGTATGACTGATAATTATGTTAAGAGATGTTTTTACTGTGGGAAGCCTGGCCACCAGATTAAAGAATGCTATAAGAGGCAGGCGGATGAAAGAAAAGGCAAACAGAGGAAATATCAGGGGTGTTTTGCTGGAGAAGAGGATGAACACAACCATGATCTTCGATTATTCACAGTCGACTGTGCACTCTCATCATCAAAAGGAGATGAGGATAATATATGGTATGTCGATTCTGGTGCATCCTCGCATATGACTGGTAAGAAAGATTGTTTTGAGTTTCTTGAAGAGTCTGCACGTGGATAAAAAATTTACTTAGGAGATGACAGTGGGTATGAGATCAAAGGTTGTGGGGATATTCCTGTGAAGCTACCTAGTGGCGACATTAAACATCTCAAAAATGTTTTATATGTTCCAGGAATTAAAAAGAATTTGATCTCTGTCTCTATGATAACAGACCAGGACATGCAGGTGCAATTCTTCAGGAATGGATGTGTCATTCAGGATAGCCAATTGGAGACAGTTGCAACAGAAGTACGCATGGGGAATTTGTACAGACTGGATGCAAGGAGCATGCCATGACAAGCGATGGTTGCAGCAACATCAACAGCTGAAAATCTCTGGCATCAGAGATTTGGACATCTCAATTTGCAAGACCTCATCTTACTTCAGAAGAAAGGTATGGTCGATGGTCTTCCTGCTTTACATAATGTCAAACTGGAATATGATGGATGTGCATTAGGGAAGATGCATAGAGATGAATTCCCATTGCATGTTAACAGAACAGAAAGAGACATCCTAGAACTAGTGCATACAGATATTTGTGGACCTATGCAGACTAGGTCTTTAGGAGGTGCATACTACTTTCTACTATTTACAGATGACTGCACTAGGTTCTCTTGGGTATATTTTTTAAGAAAAAAGAGTCAAGCTTTCCGATATTTTAAAGAATTCAAATCGATGATAGAGAACCAAACAGGAAAGAAGATAAAGATTCTCTGCTCGGATCAAGGGGGAGAATACAGATTAGGTGAGTTCATGAACTTCTGCAAGCAGCATGGGATTATACAGCAATTCACAGTGCCACACACTCCACAGCAGAATGGAGTAGCAGAACGCAAGAACAGGACCCTTGTGGAGTGCGCCAGAAGTATGCTTCAAGGTAAAGGTATATCAAATGGTCTTTGGGCAGAAGCCATTAATACTGATGTTTATTTAAAGAATAGGAGTCCTACCAAATGTCTTGGCTTCAAAACCCCCTTTGAAGCACTGTTTGGACTCAAACTAGCAGTCGATCATTTAAGAATATTTGGATCTAAAGCTTTTGCTCATATACCGAAAGAAAATAGGAAAAAGCTAGACCCCAAAGCCTTGAAATGTATATTTGTAGGATATGGCACAGAGTATAAGGCATACAAGTTATATAATCCTGTGACTCATAAAGTGTTTGCAAGCAGAGATGTCATTTTTCATGAAGAGACAGAAGATGGAAAGGAAGATTCTAACAATGACAGCCACATTCCAGTCCTGATAGAACTGAACAGTGAAGAAGAAGAAGAACACGAGCAGGAGCAGGAGCAGAAACAGGAAGACGTAGCAGCAGATAGTGTAATAAGTGATGATGCAGGCCTAGAAAGTGCTGAAACAGATAGAGTTGAGGTAAGTCCTCTACCTAGAAGATCAAGTAGGAAGACTAGACTACCTGAAAGATTGAAAGGCTATGCTTTAATGTCCAAAATTTTAAACATTGTAGAACCTTCAAATTATGAAGAGGCAAGTAAATCAGATGAATGGAGGGCTGCAATGCATGAGGAAATGGAATCAATATATAGAAACCATACTTGGGACTTAGTTGAGTTGCCAGAAGGAAAAACCCCTATAGGTTGTAAGTGGCTGTATAAAACTAAGATAAATGCAGATGGGAGTGTAGAAAAATACAAAGCTAGACTGGTAGCAAAGGGTTATTCACAGCAAGAAGGCATAGATTTCGATGACACCTTTGCCCCTGTAGCTAAACTAAATACAATTAGAATGCTAATCTCTTTAGCAACAAAACATAAATGGAAGCTACACCAGCTAGATGTTAAGTCTGCATTTCTGAATGGAGAATTAAAGGAAGAAATTTATTTAGTACAGCCTTCTGGGTTTGTGAAAAAGGGGCAGGAGCATTTAGTGTGTAAATTGCATAAGGCACTTTATGGTTTGAAACAAGCCCCCAGGTCATGGTATGAGAAAATTGATTCATTTTTTATATAGCATGGTTTTCATAGGAGCCTCAACGACCCAAACCTGTATATCAAGATAAAGAAACAGAGGCAAATCATTTTGATTTCTTTGTATGTGGATGACATGATTATAACAGGAAATGCAAATAACTTGATCAAAGAAATCAAGCAGCAAATGTCACGGGTATTTGAAATGAAAGACCTTGGAGATCTTCATTATTGCCTAGGTTTGGAGGTGTGGAAAGATTCTGGTCAAACTTTTCTAACTCAAGGAAAGTATGCCAGAACCCTGTTGGAAAGATTCAGAATGGAACAGTGTAAAACAACAGCAACACCATTGCAGCAGAATCTCAAGTTAAGCAGTGATGATGGCACAAAACAGGTGGATGCCACTTTGTATAGACAGCTAGTCGGAAGTTTGATCTATCTCACGACAACTAGGCCTGATCTGGCATACTCTGTTAGTGTGCTGAGCCAGTTTATGTCCAGACCACTTGACAGTCACTGGAATGCAGCAAAATGTGTGTTGAGGTACCTTAGTGGTACTTGTATTATGGTCTTTTATACACTGACATTTTTGATGTTACTTTAGCAGGTTATTCAGATTCAGATTGGGCAGGCAACCTGGATGATCGTAGATCCATCACAGGATATGCATTTAGTATTGGATTCGGGGTTATTTCGTGGAGTAGCAAAAAGCAAAGTACTGTAGCATTATCAACATGTGAAGCTGAGTACCAGGTGTTGTGTGCAGCAACATGCGAAGCCATCTGGTTGAGGAGATTGCTTAGCGATGCAGGCGAAAGTCAGAAAGAAGCAACCAACATCAAAACTGACAACCAGAGCACAATAAAGCTTGCATACAATCCAGTTTTCCATAAAAATACTAAACATATTGACACTCAGTTTCATTTTGTTCGAGAAAAGATACAGTCAAACGAAATATGTGTGGAGTATTGTAACACTTGTGATAATTTAGCTGATATTTTTACTAAGCCTCTAGGACGAGTAAAGTTTGAGTTATTTAGAGGGATGTTAGGAGTGCAAAATAACCCTTTCTCCATTAAGGGGGGGGAGTTAAAAATAATGGAGAAATGGTTATATGGTTGTAACGTATCTCCTTAGTTTAGGATTAATTCCTAGAGTTTAGGAGGTCGTTTACAACTACCTATTTTTCAGTGATGTATTTAATATTGTAATATTCATTTGATGTAATGTAGAGTGAACGTGAGAGAGAGTCTCCTCTTTGTTTTGAGTGCAGTCTTCTAGGTGCCGTACACACCTGTAAGCTGCAACTCCTTCATTTAATTCAAAGTGTAATTTTTTATCTTTTACGAATCAAAATAACTTCAAAAAATTTAAAAATGTGTGTGGCCGTTTACTCCATGCTCTCGTTATTAAAAAATTATTTACCTTGGTATGATATGATAATACTTACTATATTATAACATAAACACTAGGATATTTAGGTAATGAAATTAAGGAAGACAATGGGCACAAGAAAACTTTGGAACATATATTTTTACTTTGATGTTATAAGTAATACTTTAATATTATAATTAATAATAGGCAATACTTTAATATTATAGTTAACATAGAGTTTAAGTTGATATTACAATATTTAAAATATTAAATAAATTTTATATTATTGTTTAATTAATTATTAAATAAATTAATTTATAATAAAAGTTTAAAAAATTTATTTATGATTCAATTAAAATATTTATTTTTTAAAACTATTCAAAATGCCTCTATAATCATAAGTGAATCCAATACTTCACATAAAATATTTTTTTTATAACTTAATCCAATAATTCACATAAAAACATTTAAAAAATATGTCTTAAAATATTTTATTTGTATGTATATTTATGTATTCATATACATATAGAAAGTTGCTTCCCACCATTAAAGTTAAATCTTAATGGGACATAAAGAAGATCCCACCATTAAAGCTAAATCATAATGGTACATAAAGAAGAAAGCACTAAAGTTTTTAATACGAGTACCGATGTGGAATTTCATAGCTAAAGTGTATGACATCAATGTCATTGTGGAATTTCATGTGCATGTTCTTATCTAATCATTTGGAAGCCAGTACTAAATTGAAAATGCATTATTATTATGAATATCATCTTTTAAGTAAGAAGTTTATCTTTATGCGAGAGTTTTCAAATTTATTTGGAAAACTATAGAAATTTCAGTTAGATTTTGAAAATATTTGGCAAGATTTTTTGTAAATTTAAGTTACAACTATCAAAATTCAAGATTTTGGGTGCCTTAGAGGTTCTTGATGGTGTTGAATCTAATTCCACCATAAGAAACACGATCCAAACACTCCTACTCAGATTTTTTATTTTTTATTTTTTTTGCTGCATTATGCTCATTTTTAATTTTCCAAACAAATTTGCTACTATTTTTATTTACACTTTCAAGTACAAGTTTTATTTAAATCTCGATGACTATTTAGAAATTTGTTTTTATTAATTTAATAAAATATAATAATAAAAATTTTAAAATATTAATATCAATATTATTTTTTTCAAAATTTTATTATATAATATAAAATTATATATTAGATGTTATATTTTTTTTAAATTTATCTTTAGAATGAGTGATAAGCCACCTTATTATTATTATTTATTATGATAAATTGTTTGATTTTCTAATAAATTTTAATTTATTTATTTTTATTTATATATATATATATATAAGCATTTAATTATGAGTATTGATAAATGTTTTATATATAGTCTAACTTATAGACGAAATGACTTTTTTCACGACTTTTTTTTGGTTAATTTTAATCAAAATAGGACATAGATTTTTTTAAACTTGAGTTTAAATTGTTTAATGTGCATAATTTGAGTGCCCTAGGGGTTTTTCATGGTGGTGAATCCATTTATGTATTCAAAAATGCATTTTAAGCAACAAATAATCTTGAAATTGTATTGCTAGATTTTGGTGAATTCTAGTGAAAAAGGCTATTTCGTCTATAAGTTAGACTACGCACACACACACACACACACACACACACATATATATATATATATATACTCCCAAGAAATGCTTTACGTGTATTTATTCGTAGTCAATAAAAAAATCTTATAAATTTTCATTGAAATTATATCGAAAATTATTATAATGGAAACTTTACCCCATTACATTTTAATCAATTTTAAAACAATTTAAATTATTATTATTACTATTTTTTGGGTGAATTCTATTCACTGAAAAAACTAATAATCACTTAGAGGGTTACAATAAGTTAGGCTAGTTTATTAGAGGGAAGATCAGACCATAGCCAAAAGTATACTCTTCTTAGAGAAGAAAGAGACATCTGAGAACTAACAAAAACTATAGAAACCATATTGATATTAAGATACTTGCCTAATTGGCCTTGTACAAAAGTAGCTACAAAAATACAATCACAAACCATAACCATATCATAGTCAAGTTGAAGGGTCAGAATCAGAACCAGCCACCTGGATAGGAGCTATTGGATCGGTTGGAGGTCTTCCTACTGCTAGGGGAATGCCGAGGTGTTTCTCTATCCTCTCCATCCTTCAGTCAAAATCCCTCAAATGCATGTGCAAGTGATCGAGGGATTGAAGAATGTCCAAACAAAATTCTTGTCGATCTTGAAGAGTTCACCTGAGAGGGAATTTCATTTGCCAATACAAATCCATTGTCTACATGTATAGATTAACTTGACCCCTCGCATGGACAATGTCAGGGATCCAATCAACCCACTTAGTAAGTAATTTTGTGTCTGAGAGGGAGGTTTTGTGAGAAGAGGCTTCCTCATATGACTTAGCAAGTTCTTCCTATACATGGGCCAGAATATGCTCCTAATAACATGCGGAAAAATCCAAAATTTGATGATGCAAACGAGGGTGTCCTTGGCAGGCCCGCTCTTAATAATACAAGGCCCCTCTTCAAACTCAAAGCATTATGTCGTGGCATGGAAAAACAAACACTTAGAGACCAAAAGTTAAACCACATTCTACATCGACCAAGAGAAACACTACACATATGGTACCACCTCAACTTGATACATCCATACGCTAATAGGTGGATGAATTGATGACCTACTTGAATGAAGACCTTGCTAGTTAGGTCTAGGTTCACAGATGCGACTAAATCACACAACCCCCAACCAACTTCTAACACCAAACAACACATAAATGGGCATGCCACTGAAGAGTTAGAACAGTCATGAAAACACTACCTAGGGGAAAGAAAGACACCAATAACACTACCTGATGATATAATACCAATAACATAGCATAAAACCTTTAAGCACCATGAATTTCCTCGCCACTAGACCCTAGATTGTCATCGATCCCAACACAGGTTCCACGAGATCCCATGAACACAACCAATATAAAACAAAAGGACCAAGCTCCTTGATAGAATCCCAAACATAACCAAGATAAGATGTGAGTCCCCTCAGCCTCTAGGGCCTTCCTCAATAGCTAGCCTAGGAGTGATAAGCATTGCAATGAAAGAGCGCAACAACCACAACACCCCAACCAAAAGAAGGGAACGGAACCATAACTACTAAATGTAATAAAAAATGCAACCATGTGTTGGGTAAAGGAACCAAAATAAAAAGTGGATATCACATGACAATAGATATGGACTAGTTTGACTTGTATGCCATAAGAAAGGAGGAAACAACAACAATAACTTCCCTTGCACCATATTTGAGCCATATTTGCTAAAATTTAATCAATTGAGTTGAAAAATACCATAACCACAACCCTTGACATAATTAACTCTTTCCAAATCCGTCTACCAAGTCTGGGGACAAGAGTTATCCACTTGTTGGTGGGCATGTAGTAGGGTGGTGAGATCCTTAGCATGAGATTTCTACTCATGTCCACCTATGTCCTAATGCCTTACATTCCCAATCCCTTCTCCTAAATTAGGATATCTTATTGAAAATCAAATTCCTCTGCCCACTTCCTGGAGCTCATTGTATGACAGAAGATATAATAGTATCAAACCCTTCATCATGGCCACCCTCCCCACACACTTCTCACTATCAATTAAACCACCGCGTGGTCCTTTCATTTGCTCACTTGAGAAATTTAATGTCACTCATGTCAACAATTACACTTATCGGAACACATTACTATACTCTCAATTCATTAACCATATAAAATGATAATAACTTACCCAATAATCACCTCATCCAAATTACTTAAATTATTCATTAAAAAATTAAAATAACAAAACTTTAACTTACCCAAAAAATAACTATCCATATATTGTTACAAAATAATTATCACCTAAACAACCTCACTTTTCCCAAAACCATCCCGCTTTTCCAAATAAATTTAACTCTTTATCTATAAAAATACAACTTTATTTATATATCATAACCTCAACCATAAAATTGTGGCTTCAAACATGCTTGTGTCTTACCAGGTTCATAGACTTTGAAAACTTATTATTCAAAATTTAGATACAAAGTTTTAATTGGTTAAATATATTATTTATTTTAAATATATAATGATTAATGTTCACTAAAATCAATATGATTTATTGGATATTAAAAATAAGAAATAATTGTGAATTTTTTGTATTTTCTTTTTATTTTTATTTTTGAAAAGGATTTCAAAATTATAATAGTTTTGTTAATTTAAAAGATTAGGACGATTATAGTATAACAAACATTTTGAAAATTAAATCAAATATAAATATAAGACAAACAATTTAGAAGAAAGTGCATTTCATTTTCGATGTTAAATTATATTTTTAGATATTGAACCAATCTTATTATTATTATTATTTTTTCTAAATAATTGTCATAAAAAATTGATGATTTAATTGTTAATAAAATTGTAATTTTTAATTATACACATGATAAATCTGAATGCATAAATGAATTCAATACCATTAAAAACTCTTAATATGTTCAAATTGCAAAAGTTCAACTAAATTTAAGACAAGGCTTTCAACAAAAGTTTGATAAGATAATTTGATTGAAAAAGATTAAAAACTCAAAAAATTAAGTTAAGCGGTAAATATAAGGATTTTAATTTTTTGTTTTGTTGTGTTCGAGGGGAATTGTCAATTGAGCCGATCTTCTACTCACTTGACATGGGGTCGATTTCCACCGCTACTATAACCCCTATGTGGGCTTTGATCCACTTATGTGTGCATGAGTCACGAGATCATTTAATATAATCTCCTTAGGTGCAATCACACACTCGACCATTGCCTCAAGGTGTATCTATGGCTTGAGGTTAGGTCCTCATGGGAATTAAACCTTGCTCAATGGTGAAAAAAATCCTCACTTTTCACCAATAGATCCAATCCCTTTGGGCTCAAAATTAAAAAGAACACGGGGATGAGCTTTTCTCTTATGTGTGCATGGTTAGCGAAACCATTTAATATAATCTCCGTGAGTGCAACCACAAGTTAGACCACTACCTCAAGGTGTCCCATGGCTCTAAATTCAATGTTCATCTAAAATTAAAACTTACCCAATAGTGAAAAACTCTTCTCTTTTCACTTGATCCAATCTTTTTAAACGGATTTTAAATATATATATTATCCATAAATGTAATTTAATTATTATATTTTTTTTTCTTTTTAGGATATATTTTCAAGTCAATTTGACTAAAAATTTAATAAAAATTAATATTTTTTTGTTTTTTAGGATATTTTCAAGTCATTTTGACTAAAATTTAATAAATTGATGAAATACTAATACAATAAAAATACAATTTATTTTTTAATTATTATTATTATTATTATTTTTTTATTCAAAAATATTTTAAATAATTGAAAACACAATCTCTTCTGAAATTATACCACCCCATTAACAACCAGAAAAAACCAAAACGTCTTCCAACCATAATAATTATAAAAACCAAAACATCTTCCAACCATAATAATTATAAATATATTATAATTATTTCCGAAATAAGTATATATATATGTATATATATATTACGGCGTCGAAATATACAATGTGTATATTCGCACTCATCGGAATATACAATGTGTATATTGGTGCTCATATACGAAAATAAATTTTGTACTGCTCGATGCTGGTTGCTTTCACTGTACTCAGTGGAGACTAACCCTGCCACCATCTCGTGTCCGAAATTACCGCTCAGAAATACGACGGAAGAATATAAAATAATAAAGTAAAAGACTGACAGGAAAGACTCCAGTGGTGTAAAGTGCGCCGATGAGCAAGATACGATATATAGATCCCAACTGATCAAAAACCAGTGGACTGAAGAAGGTTCCTCATCCCAGGTTCTGCAAACAAGCAAACAACAATGGCGTCAAAGGTGCTTATGTTCGTCATCCTCATTTTCGATCTCATTGCTTTCGGCTTCGCAGTGGCCGCAGAGCGCAGGAGGAGCATTGTAAGTTTGCGATCCTTGTATATTTCACCCTCGTCTTAAGATTTTCTTTTTCCATGATGTCCCGGGATCGAAACCCACATGGTCACACACACATTTGCATACAGATACGTTTCTGATCTAATCTCATCATGTCCTGTTTTTTCTGATCATATTGAGCAGGGAGTCGTGACTAACGACGAGTACGACGAGACAACTTTCTGCGTGTACAATTCGGACATCTCTACTTGGTATGGAGTAGGCGCGTTTCTGTTTCTTCTGGTGAGCCAGACTGTTGTCCTGGCCTTCACCAGGTGCCTGTGCTGCGGAAGCGTTCTCAAACCTGGCGGATCTCGCGCATTGGCGATCATATTATTCTTTATTTGCTGGTACTTTCTTTTTGACCTTTTTCCTTTTTTTCCAGGGACAAATGTCCTTCACCCTCTTGCACTTAACCGTTTAAAATGACGGAGCTGGTTTGCCCTATCCCCGATTGACTGGTTTGAAGAGGATATTAACAGCTACTCAAAAGCGCTACCTTGATTTTTCTGAGTTCCCTTTCTGTTCCCTTTCTTCCCCAGATTTCTAGATGAAAATTGTTATTTACAGCCATCCACAATATAAGCTTATAGCCCTGCCGGACTGGACATAAATGGATCTGCGACCTCCTTAGACCTTACTGGGTAACTGGAGCGTCAAACCAACCCAACTACCCCTTGGATTTCTTTTTCTTTTTTCTTTCCCCTTGCACCAAAATTTTCTTTTTAAAGCTCAGTTTGCACCCTTACCTACTCCAGTCCCTTTTGGTTTGTTTTGTAGGATAACGTTCTTGATTGCCGAGGCGTGCTTCGTAGCAGGGGCGGCGAGGAATGCCTACCATACAAAATACAGGGGTAGATTCGGTATGGGTGACCTGTCTTGTGAGACGCTGCGAAAGGGGGTATTTGCTGCCGGAGCCGCTTTCACTGTATTTACTTTGATTCTGAACCTGTTTTACTACACATGCTATACCAAGGCAAAACAAGATTATGGAAGCTCTTTACCGAAGTAAACTCTTACGGAGTATTTGTACAGTGGAGATTTCTTTCGTTTGTATTACATCTTTAGGTAGAATTTTGCAGCCATTGAAATGACTGTTGTATTCTTCACCCTTTTCTTCAGTTTCTGCCTAGATTTATTGACTGTAAAGATGGATTGATGTCTCTCTAAAGTGGAATTCTCATAAGGCTGTTGTGGGTTCTTGTTATCGCTGGACATATATATCTATATATATATTTATAAAATGGATTGCAAAGAAAGTATTGTTTCACTGGATCATTGAAGGCTACCCTTCAACCTTTCCATTTTCGACTCCTCTTTTCTTTGAATTATGGACTTCGTTTTCTAGTCCTGTTTTGGGCTGCAATCTGTTTCAAAATGGATGCAGGGGTAGATTTGGTATGGGTGACCTATCTTGTGAGACGCTGCGAAAAGGGGTATTTGCTATATTTACTTTGATTCTGAACCTGTTTTAGTACACATGCTATACCAAGGCAAAGCAAGATCATGGAAGCCGTTTACCGAAGTAAACCCTTGCCCTGTATTTGTGCAGTGGAGATTTCTTTTGTTTGTATTACATCTTTAGGTAGAATTTTGCAGCCATTGAAATGACTGTTGTATTCTTCACCTTTTTCTTCAGTTTCTGCCCAGATTTATTGATTGTCAAAATGGATTGATGTCTTTCTAAAGGGAAATTTTCATGAGGCCGTTGTGGGTTCTTGTTATCGCTGGACATATATATCTATATATATTTATAAAATGGATTGCAAAGAAACTATTGTTGCACAGAATCATTGTAGGCTAGTGTTCAACCTTTCCATTTTCGAGTCCTCTTTTATTTGAATTATGGACTTCGTTTTTTGACCCCTGTTTTGGGCCGCAATCTGTTTCAAAATGGATTGATGTCTTTCTAAAGGGAAATTCTTATGAGGCTGTTGTGGGTTCTTGTTATTGTTGGACATATATATCTATATATATTTATAAAATGGATTGCAAAGAAACTATTGTTTCACTGGATCATTGATGGACTTCGTTTTTCGAGCCCTGTTTTCGGCTGCAATCTGTTAAACAAATGAATCTTATAGCCAGTGTTAGCAATGTTTCAAAAAACTGAATGTTCGGACTTAGGATTACTGTGGATCTTGATCAGTTTGTTTCTCCATTTAAAGCTTGTTGTTTTGAGCAATGGAATATCTAGTGGCTCGAGAGTGGCACAGTGGTCAGACCCCAGCAATGTGACTTATCGGTGCTTCTGAAATATATACATCATTATTCGCCTTATGGGAAGCAACCTTGAACCTCCATTGTGTCGACTAAAGTGGATCCTTTCCTGGAAAAGTTGACCGGCACATGATCAACCTCTCGTTAATCAGGACCTGACTGGTTGGCTGGCTTGACCTAGGACCACCAACCCTTTTAAAGAAGGGTTGGTCTGGACCGCATTGGCTGGCATTGGGCATCAGTTTCTTAAAAGAGAAGAAAACATGAACTTTCTGTCTCCGAAAATAATCTCCAAGTCCCATTTGAAATATGCAGAAACAATATTTCTATGAATTTCATCAATTTTCCGAGGATAAGGATTAGAATTTTCAGTGGAAGATTTGTGAATTTGATGCTTATATAAGTGTTTGAAGGCTGTGCGTTGTACCTTTGGGAGATGCTGTGAGTGTATAGGAGGAAATTTCTTCCCGAGAGGGATTGAAGTATTTATTTTTGATACCCTGGTAACTGTATAATATGAGAGGTTCACTACATATATTAGGATGATTCTCACAAGTCTTCTTTGATGTCAATTTTACTCTATTATTGTTAAATAGTTTGAGCAATTGTATTACTCCTCGATGATGTCTAATTTCCTGCTTTGAGCTCAATAAAGTACTCAAGTCGATTCCTACGAAACATTATGGGCCTCAATCATCTCTCCTCTGAAACATCTCTTCAGTAGTGAACTTGTAAGGTCAGGTTATTACCTTTTCCTAGGCAATTATATTTCCCCTTTCTATAAAGAGTACATGCCAGTATTTTCTTTTGGAGTGCTCACGGGCATGTGTAATTTTGTAACTGTAACTTTACAATCAATTTCAAGTTATGGTCAAAACAAGAATTCATTTCTAGTTCGCTCACACTTTATAACTACCAGTTATAATTCCTGTGCATTACTATTCTAGTCCTGCATTTACAGATATAAAGAAAATACGTTTAGCAGGAAAACCACTAAAACATTAGAATATCACTAGCACAGCTAACTATCTTGAGATGAGCCAATATAACTGCTTCAAGAGTCATCCACTTGAAAGTATAGGAGCACCCTAGAGTAAAAGAAGACCTCACGGCTAAACTACTGTGACCTGTAAAGGAGCTAATTTATTAAGCTTTTATTTCAAACCCCTGTTCCCCATCGTTTGTAAAAGCTTAAGCCTTAAAGCATCCGTTGTAGTAGCCTGGGTACCTAAAGTCTAGAAGTTTATTACGTCCCTGAAGATGCCATAAATACATATCTTTGCCTTCAGCTCATTATTACCATTCTTGAAAAATCTGAATATGTTGCATTTTGTTTTCTTCCCTGAATATGTTGCATTTTGTTTTCTTCCCCTCTGCATTGTGGCTCTGCTTTGCTTTGTTGGTGTGTTTGAAGATGTTTAACTTTGTTTTGAAGATGGACTGCAGTAGGGTCGATCTTAAAATATTTATATGATTTTTCCGGAAGATAAATCATGAATCACAAATGTCTGTCTACATGTGATTTACGCCAAATGTCTGTCTACATGTGATTTACGCCGAAGCTATTCTTTCAACCCTTATGAATCACAGAAGCCTCAATTCAACAATCACAAAAACTTTCAATCTGAATATAGATACTTTTAAATTTGCTATTATTCTTGGAAATGTGTTGATGTTAAAATATCTATATAATTTATCTCGAAAATCTTTACTTAAATCATGAATCACAAAAACTTCTAATTTAAACCTAAATACTTTTAAATTTGTTAATATTTTTTTTATATACAAAAATTATACTTACGAATAGAAGCTCCGAGTTTTTTAAAGATAAGTTGGGGGAGTAGAACCTAGGTTGTGAATGAAAAATAATGGGAAACTGTTTGGGTAATAAGATGCAGATTGTGAAGTCCAAGCGAGGAGACTAGTGCGACATCACACACCCATTGGCATGCAAACTCTTATCCACCCAAAATGTTGTAGATACGAGTGTTTTTCCTCTAGAAAGACGAAACTGGTCCCCAAGCCAATTGAGGACGAATTTATTCTAACAATATATTTTTGGCTGGGAGCCTCTTGTAAAGAACATTCAACACCAAGAATATGCACTCATTTGTAAATTACTGGAATACAATCTTCCAACACACATTTCCCTCACATCTAATTAAAGAGCTAGAAAAATGTATTCATCCATAAAGGCTGGTTCCTTTCCAAGTGTATATTTTGTTTTAGACTTTAGTTCTCTTCTTCGCTGGTTAGGAATAAGGTGTGGAAAGTGACTCGTTCCAGATGAAATGTTGGACGTTGAATATTGATATTGATTTGATTTGATTAGTTTAATTTTAGGTTGATACTGAAATTGTACTTTAATTTTAAGATTGGTTTTATATTGATTTTTAAATTTTGACATTGAAATTTATTTTAATTTTGGTTCTATCAAGTATTGAGAGAGATCAAATCTCTTCGTGTAAACATTTTTTTGAGTACATTTTTAGAAAATTTGATCCCTCTTAAAACTTGATAGATCCTCAATTAAAATGGATCTAGGCTGGTTTAACTATTAATAATTAAAAGTTATAATTAATAATTTTATTAATTGATAATTTATTTATTTTTAATTTTTATGTAATTTAACATGTTTTGATAACATAATATAACAAGACATTACAACATTTCTTCCAAACTAGGTTGGATAGTGCCTCGTGCAAAAATGTAATAAAATTAAATAAAAAAACATAATATATTTTAATTGAGAAATGAGAGATGGTTTTTGGGCATACAATATTGATGAGCCATGGTATTAGCGCTCGGTATTATAATAAAATCCATGGGAAAATGAGAGTCAATATCCATGATTAAAAGTCTTATTATATTGTAAGTATTAAGTTTTTATGTGCTTATTAATGAAAGCTAAATATGGTTATGAAATTATTATTTAATTTATATGGGGAAATGGATCTTAATTTATAACTATTATTTATATCTTATATAAATAATGTGATAGAGGGTTTAGATATATCTAGAAAATAATTATAAAATATTTTGATTGTGAAATGAGAGATGATTTTTGGGCATGTGGTATTGGCCCATGGTATTGTAACAAAGCTTATTTACAAATTAATAATAATTATGGTAAAGTGGGCATGAGTATAATTGATTAAAAATAATATCATATTGTAAGTATTAATGTTTTTATGTGCTTATTTATTAAATTTACATATGGTTAGATAATCATTATTTTAATTTATAAGGTAAATAGATCTTAACTTATAGCTACTAAATATATGTTATATATTTTAATGTGATATGTATATTATGATTTTCTTTTATTTAAAAAATTATTCACAATTCTATGAATAAAAACAAATTACAACATAAAAATTTGATTTTTTTTGTTCTAACATAGACTGCAACATTTAGTCTATACTGAATTATATATTAGTTTTAACATTTTTATTATTATTTAATTAAACAATGTTTACAAATCGTTCAACATATTGAACCGATATATTAAAATGTTGACATTTTTTTTTTGCATTATATTTACACACTTACTCTATATTTAGCGCAACTATCATAACTATCAACTTTCCATTTATAGAAAATCATCCCAAGAAAATGTAAACCTATTAAATTGAGCGCAACTATCATAACCATTAACTTTCCATTTATAGAAAATTATCCCAATAAAATGTAAACCTATTAAATTGAGTTGTGAAGAATCCACATTAACTTAAAATTGATCTTGGCATGAGCCTACTTGTCCTTTGGCAATGTCAATGTCAACTTATGGATGAGTCATGTAATTGGCTTATCATTGGAATCTGAAGATGAGTGAGTGTTAAAAATGGTTGAAGATGGGTAAATTATTTGTAATCTTCAAAGCGGAAGGTATTGATAATAATTCAACATTTATAGGTATGTAGTTTAGAAGAATATATTTCATTCATATGAATGTGAAGTTAGTAATAGAGAGTTGGAAAAGGAATGAAATTGAGATTCTAATAAATTTAAGAAGGATATATTTTATTCATATGAATGTGAAGTTAGTAATAGAGAGTTGGAAAAGGAATGAAATTGAGATTCTAATAAATTTAAATATTTAAATTATTAGATTATATAGTATAAGATAATTAATAGAATATATATTTTTAATGTAGGGTTGGTAATTTACTTAAGATGTGAATTGCTAAATTGAGTGTAGGGAAGAAAAATTAATAAAAAGAGAGTATTTAAATTGTTTGCAGTGGTAAAGGAACTTGGGACTTTAGTTTATATGAGTGAATTTATGAAGATGAACTATTATATTTTTTAATATGGTAAAGACTGTTTTAATTGGTTTTTTATTCTTATTTCAAATAGTAAAATATTGTTTTAATTGGTTTATTTCATATAGGTGAATCTATAAAGATGAAATATTATTTTTTCACTAAAAGGTAAAGCATTGTTTTAATTTGTTTTATTATTTATATAAATTAATATAATATATTTGTGATAATGAATAATAAGTAGTCATATATACTATAATAATTTACATAGATTATATCATTATATTGTTTTGGGTTATTTATAGCAATAAAAATATTATTATTATTATTATATTGGGCAAACTTTGTATTCATATGTGAAACTTACTTATTCTAACACATTTTAATTAAATTTAATATTTGACAAATATTCTTTTTAAATAATGTATTTTTTGAAAATATTAAATTTTCATTTTATTTAACTGTAATGATATACTAAAGAGAAATACATATATGTTTTAATCAAAATTAAAAAAGAATTCAAAAGTAAAAAATAATATATATGGAAAAAAAACCTTGAATGCTTGTGAAGCTTTTATCTTTAACCATAAGTTTGTAGAATTTGACAAGGTTTTTGCCTTTTGAAAGTATATGCAATTGTGATTTATCAGGGTTTTCTAGTACTTTTGATTCAAAGTTATATTGAGCAATATTTTAGATATTATTTATTATTTTTCAGCTTTTCAAAATAAACATTTATTTGTTTTATTCATTTATTTTTAGTTTTATTTTATTTTTGGAGTTCAAGGTTTTTGTTGACATTAAAATTGGATTTTTGAGTTTGAAAATGGTGTTTTAATTTAGATTTATTTACTTATTATTATTATTTTTTATTTTTTATTTCTTTCTCTTTCAGAGAAAAAAACACTTGTTTATGTTATGTATATGCAACTATAGAGAATGTAGTCATATCATATAATTCTACAAAGACAGAATGACACAACTAAGTTTTCAAGAATGTAAACCAAAATTTTATCACAACATATATGCGTCACCAAGAGAGTTCTGCTAAAACAAAAAATGCCAATAAAATCTAGATATTATGGCAAATCAATGTGGCCTTCTTTGATTTGATTATCTTCCATTTGTATGTAGTTCATCCTAACTGAACCATCTCATAGTCCCTTCTTCAATAGATAATCCGCACTTCCTTGAAAATGTGTTGGAAGGTCTGTTTGAGTTTGTTGATTTGAGCAATCCAACCACTAGATAAGGAGGCGTGAAAGAAGTGTTGGCTATGATCCCATCAATAATTGGTTTTGAGTCTCCATATATTATGTATGTTATTAATACCCAATCTTCTAGAGAACCAAACTAGCCCCCATAGAGCCAACACCTCTGCTCTCGTATTCGTGCCAACACCTGCATATTATGATATTTTATAGTGTGACCCGTGATCCATCTTAAGCCATGCACATAAACTGCATTGTTCTCTTTGTGCCACTCCATCCAAGTAACCCGCGGGAAATATAACACGAGGAGGAGAGTTTCAGATCAATAAATACTTAACTCTCAGTGAGTCTGGTGCAAGTGTGTCCAATCATGTACCAACCTTGTAACTAATCTTGAAGATATCAATCTCATAATTCTAAAAAATAAGACCATTTCTGGCCTTCCATATTTCCCAAAAGATGAAAAGTGGTGTGCCTTGTAGTTGGCCACCACGTTCCATCCACTAAATGAGGCATTGTTCTATTGAAATGAAGAGTTTGAAAGGAACATTTCACTGTTGCATAATGAATCTCCAAACCTGCAAAGAAATGGGGCATCCTAAAAGGAGGTGTGTGTTTGTCTCTAGTGAAGATTTACACAAAGCATGTCTACGAGGAACATGCATGCCTCTTTTTCAAAGGTTCCACAATGTCAAAATTTTATCGTGCCAAACCAACCAAGTGTATAGAATAATTTTGTAGGGAACATTAAACTTCCACGTTTTAAAAAACTAGCAAGTCTATGTGAAAGAGTGAATGGAAGTCACAATGTACCTATATGTGTCTGCAACAACAACCAAGTTTCCACTCAGAAAACCCGCCCATGTGATGTGATCACCATTTTCTCTCCAATAGAGTCCCACTCGGCTCAGGGACATAATATATGAGTTCAATTCCCCCACGCAGTTCTCGGCTAATCCCATATCCTCTGCATTTCGCCAAATAGGGAAAGACCATGCCATACACAAATGACCTGCACTAATATAAAGAAACATTTGGCATGTAAATAATGTAATGTGAGCTCAAAGAGTTTGTGATTCCCCTTGACACCTAAGATGTTATCCATACCAATAATGATATTGTTGCCTGATCGGAAATCCCATGTCATCCATCTGAGAAACTAAGCTTTAATCTTAAGAAAGTCGTTCCAAATGCAAGATCCATTGTTGGGTCCAATAGGACTGGTTCTAATCTAGTCATCCGCTGCCTTATGCTTCAAATATTTAGAAGAGATTATATCTTTCCATATGCCCTCCCAGAATAGTTCTCCCCAGATTGATTTCATGATGTGAACCCATCCAAAATATTTTATGTTCAGAATCCCCCACTTGCCAAATTATTTCAGGATTGTTATCTTCTCCCATTTGATCAAATGTTATTTGTGTCTAGAGTCTGATCCTGCCAAATGAAGTGAGCCATAATACTTTTGATTTTTTTAATCACATATGATGTAAGTATATAAAGATGTGCCCACTAAACCTTAAGATTTTGAAGAAATGCTTGTGCCATAATATATCTATTATCGAGGGATAACCAATGGTGTGCCTAGATATGTAGTTTCTTGTGAAATTTGTCAATTAACCACTGCCAATCTACATTTTTGTAGTTATTTGGCTTCAATTGAAATCCTAAGTGAAGCCATCCCCCATTGGTTGTGTGTGAAAATGGAAAAGTGTGGCAATGTAGTCAATCTCCTCCTATGCACCATGAGAATAAATAATTAATGATTTTTCTTCATTGACCATCATACCTGAAGCTTCCTTGAATATTTGAATGATGTGGTGCAATGCTCTCCATTGTGCTCTGGCGACTACCCTATAGGCAAGAAAATCATCCATGAAAAAGCTATGTGTGATATATGAACGAGATCCCAATTTGATGCTGCTAAACAAACCCGATGAGCATGCTGCATTAATCTTATGGCTGAGGCCATCCATCACCAATATAAAGAGCAAAGGCGAGAGGGAACATCCCTGTCGTAAACCTCTCTGAGATTTGAAGAAATTAGATGGGAATCCGTTCACAAGCACAAAATATTGGACAACGAAGACACAACCCATGATCCATTCTAACATATGGATAGATAGACCTATCTTAGAGAGTATGAGACGAAGGAGAGTATGGCTTCCTGTGCTATAACCACAACATCATGTATCAACCTATTATGAAGAAAACCACATTGTTCCTGAGAGATATAAATTGATAGAGAATCCTTGATCCAATCTGAAATAATCTTAGAAATGAGCTTATAATAGGTATTACATAGAACAATAGGATGAAAGTTTGAGAAAGTGGATGCATTTGTCACTTCCGGGATCAAAACAATAAATGTAGAGTTCACAACACTTGAAACCTTACCAGTAATTCACGCTTCTTCCACCATATCCTGTAACTCCTTACCCATCAAATCAAAGAAGTGTAGAAAAATATCAACCATACAACCGTTGGGTCCTCGACATTTATCTTTTTTGAAGGACTTAAGAACACACAGGACTTCATCAATGGAGACAGGGGAATACAATGCATTATTTTGTTATTCGTTGAACATCAAAGGGTGTTCTCTCATTGTCCAAATACGCTCTTCAATATTGTTGGGTTGTGTTATATTCTTTCCACGACTAACCTATGTAGTGTACTAGGGGTTAGAGGGGGGGCGGAGTCCCCCCCCCCTTCGTTGTGCCAATTGCGCATTGGGGGGGTCACAGGGGGGTTTGAGGGGGGTGAGTAGCCCCCCACTACTGGGTTTGAGGCAGCGCCCTGGGAAATTTTTTTTGGACCCTATATTAGGTTGGGTGAACCTACCTATGGTTTTTCGGTCCATGGTTTTGGACGCAATGGTTTTCAGTCTATGGTATTGGATGCTTCAACATGTATAAATATGTATTATAACATTGAAAGGAACATAATGAAAAATCAAGCTGGTAGTCCCGGTTTTGGGATCCAGGGGAAAATCTCTGTGTATATGTGTTTTATGTGTTATGCTTTCACATTGTTTATTTTCTGTGTTTTAGAATTCGTATGCAGGTAATTTTTGTACGGGATTAAAACTTACATTTGGTATGAGAGTTGTTTTAGCTTCAAGGGGACGTCTTTGTTGCTGAGGGGTTTTGCTCGGGCCTGTGGTAGACCTTGTTCAGTGGGAGATCTACGAGATCAATTTTGGTGGTGAAAGAAGATGGCGAGCAGTGGAAAGATAAAGGTCGAGAAATTTAATGGTCAGAGTTTTGAGTTGTGGAAACTCAAGATGGAGGATTTGTTGGTGGATAAAGATCAGTGGATTGTGGTAGATCCGGGTACTAAACCAACAGGAGTGTCATGAAGAATGGAAGAAATTGGATTGGAAGGCAAAGAGCACAATACGATTGTGTGTCTCAGATTCAGTGTTGCTAAATGTATCAGGGGAAGCTACGGCGAAGGCTTTATGGGACAATTTAGGGACTTTGTACTGATCTAAGTCTTTGGTAAATAAACTGTTCTTGCGGAAAAAACTGTTTAACCGGAAGATGAAAGATGGAGACTTGGTGATAAAGCATTTGAACACATTTAATACTGTGGTAAGTTAGTTCGTGTATGTTGATATTAAAATTTTAGCTGAAGATAAGTGCATCAGTGTGTTGTGTTCTCTACTAGATTCGTGGGATAGTTTGGTTATTACAATAGGTAGCAATGCAACTGCCTTGCATTTTGATGAAATAGTCTCATCCTCGCTGATGGAGGAGATGAGATGGAAAAATATGGAGAACCAAAATAGTGATGCCTTGTCTGTATGAGGACGGTCCCATAACAGAAACACAAATAAGTCATCGAGTGGGAGATCTAAATCTAAAGGGAGATCTAAATCTCCAGGAAAACTTGTAAAGGTGTTGTGCTAGAAATGTGGAAAACAAGGGCACTTGAAAAGGGACTGTAAATCTAAAGCTCCTGATAAAGGAAAGACATCTGATGATGGTCCTTCTGTAGAGGCAAAAACCACCTCAAATGAAGGTGGGGATGTGTACTTGGCTTCTTCAAGTACACATGTAGATAATGAGGCATGGTTGATTGACTTAGGTTCATCCTTTCACTTCACTCCCCATAGAGAGTGGTTCTGTGAGTATGAGAAATATGATAGTGGTGATGCCTTTTTGGGGGATGACAGGTAGGCTAGAATCATTGGTTGCAGAAAAGTAAAGCTGAAGTTGCAAGGTGGAAGGGTTAGAACACTTCCGGGTGTTCTACATATTCCTGCATTGGCCAGAAATCTGATTTCTATAAGCAAGCTGGATGATGCAGGAGTAAAAACAATGTTCGAGAAGGATACCTGCAAGATGGTTCGGGAGGCACTGGTATTGATGTGGGGAGTTCGGACTGGAACTCTGTACACGCTGCAAGGTAGCACTGTTGTTGCTGGGTGCAACAGTTCTGTGGTTCCTGAAAGTGGAGTAGAAAATCTAGTGTTATTTGGAGAGAAGACCATGTTGTGGCATTAAAGGCTTGGACATATTAGAGAGAAGGGCCTTCGAATACTTCATGGTAAAGGTATGGTAGAAGGTATGAGTGATAGCTCTCTGGATTTTGATTTCTGTGAAAATTGTGTATATGGGAAGCATAATTGGGTGAGTTTCCCCTTTCGTAGTTAGAGGGCGAAACAAATATTAGAGCTTGTGCATAGTGATGTGTTTATACTTGTGAAGGTTCCATCACTGGGTAAGTCTGTGTACTATGTATCATTTATAAATGATTTCTCAAGGAATACATAGATATATTTCCTTAAGAAGAAATCTAAAGTCTTTGACAAGTTTAAAAAATTTAAAGCTTTGGTGGAAAACCAGACAGAGAAGAAGATAAAGGTGCTGAGGACAGATAACAATGGAGAGTTTTGCAATATGGAATTTGAAGAATTCTATAGGAAGTGTGGTATAGCATTACAAAAGACTACTCCATATACAACTCAAAAAAATGGAGTTGCAGAAAGAATGAACAAGACGTTGATGGAAAGGGCAAGAAGCATGCTCAGTGGTGCCGGGTTAGGACAAGAATTTTGGGCAGAGGCGGTGGAGGCAACATGTTACTTGGTCAAGAAATCACCTTCATCAGCGTTGGAGGATAAGACTCCACAAGAGGTATGGACTAGTAGGAAACCCTCTCTTTCACATCTGAGGGTATTTGGATCTGATGCATATGTACATGTTCCAAAGGAAAAACAAACCAAGTTGGATAGTAAATCTGAAAAGTGTATCTTTATTGGGTATAAAGATGGTTTAAAGAGTTATAAGCTTTGGAACCCAACAACAAGTAAGGTCGTGTACAACCGAGATGTGGTGTTCAGAGAGGTGAAAGATGTTATTAAACGTGAAGTCCAACTAAAGGAACCTGAGAAGATAGAGTTTGAGCTAAAGGAGAAAGAATCAGACTCTAGAACAGAGGAGGTATCAGAAGATGAAGAGTCACAAACTCTAGGTGTAAGAATTTCAGTTCGAGAAAGAAGGCAGCCAGAAAGGTATAGTCCATCTGCTTTCTGTTCAAATTTTGCTTTATCTATTACTGATTATGATCCCAAAACTATGAAGGAAGCAGTAGATTCAGAGGATGGAAAACTCTGGAAAGAGGCCATGGTTGATGAAATGACATCTTTGCACAAAAATGAGGCTTGGGATTTGGTGGAGTTGCTGGCTCGAAGGAAACCCATTAGCAAAAAATGGGTGTTCAAGAAGAAGACAAATGCAGAAGGAAAGGTGGAGAAATACAAAGCTCGGTTGGTAGCAAAAGGTTATTGCTAGGTGCCGAGAATTGATTTTGGTGATATTTTTTTCTGTTGTTGCCAAGGTAACTTCTATTAGGTTACTTTTATTTGTTGCTGCCGCTTTTGATTTTGAGGTAGAACAGATGGATGTGAAGATAACATTTCTTCATGGGGATCTAGAAGAGGAGATCTACATGAAGCAACCTGAAGGCTTTATGGTGAAGGGTAAGAAAGAAGTGGTATGCAAGTTAAAGAAGTCTCTGTATGGGTTAAAACAATCACCAAGGATGTGGTATCAGAAATTTGATACATTTATACGGGGACTTGGCTTCATTAGAAGCAAAGCAGATCACTGCGTGTATTTTAAATTAATTGGTGACCAAGTTATTTATCTGGTCTTGTATGTGGATGATATGTTGCTGGTTGGAAATGACAAAGAAATTATCTAGGATTTGAAGACCCAATTGTCCTCCAAATTCGACATGAAAGATCTTGGTGATGTAAACTATATTTTGGGCATGGAAATTAAAAGAGATCGGGCAAAGAGGAAGCTCTGGTTAAACCAGAGGAAGTATGTTGAGACAATATTGCAGATGTTTAATATGCACAATAGTAAACTGGTGAAGGTTCCTATTCTTGTAGGTGTAAAGTTATCTGCTAAACAGTGTCCCAAGACACAAGAAGAGGAAGAGGATATGTCTCGTGTTCCATATGCAAGTGCAGTCGGTAGCCTGATGTATACAATGGTCTGTACTAGACCAGACATTGCACATGCAGTGGGAGTATTGAGCACGTTTATGTCAAAACCAGGGAAGGAGCATTGGAAAACAGTGAAGCGGGTTTTCATGTATTTGCGTGGTACTAGAGATTATGGTTTGTGCTACCAAGGAAGACCAAGATTGGACAGAGTTTTGGATATCCATGGTTTTGTTGATGCAAACTGGGCTGGAGATTTGGATTAGAGAAGATCTACAAGTGGGTACGTGTTTAACCTATTTGGAGGTGCAGTCAGTTGGATGAGTGAGAAACAATCTGTAGTGGCACTATCAACTACAAAGGCAGAATACATGGCAGCCACTCATGCAAGCAAGGAAGCATTTTGGTTGTAAAGATTGTGTTCAAGTATGGGGTTAGTACAGGGAGCTACGAGGATAGACTGTGACAACCAAAGTGCAATTTTCTTGGAAAAGAACCCTGTTTATCATTCAAAGACAAAGCACATTGATGTTCAGTATCACTTTGTGAGGGATATGATAGAAGACAAAAAGGTGTTTTTGGTAAAGGTGGACACTTTGAAGAATACTGCAGATGCATTGACAAAATCTGGGAACTTTGAGAAGTTCTCCTGGTGTAGAGAAACAATGGGCGTTTCAGCACTGGGAAAATGACTAAGCTCTCTTGTGGCCCTCCGTGGAAAGAAAACAACAAGTGGGAGAATGTTGGGTTGTGTTATATTATTTCCACGACTAACCTACATAGTGTACCATGGGGTTAGAGGGGGGGTCACAGGGGGGTTTGAGGTGGGTGAGTAGCCCCCCTCTACGGGGTCCTCGGCAACGCCCCAGAAATTTTTTTTGGACCCTATATTAGGTTGGGAGAAGCTACCTATGGTTTTGGACGTGATGGTTTTCGGTCCATGGTATTGGATGCTTCAACATGTATAAATATGTATTGTAACATTGAAAGGAACGTAATGAAAAATCAAGATGGTAGTCCTGGTTTTGGTATCCAAGGGAAAATCTCTATGTATATGTGTTTTATATGTTATGCTCTCGCATTGTTTATTTTCTGTGTTTTAGAATTCGTATGCAGGTGATTTCTATATAGGGTTAAAACCTACAAATATCAACACCCACCCTAGCTTGATAGAACTTCTCAAAAAAATATACAACTTCTCTTTGAATCTCCTTAGTCCAAAAAATATTTTCACCATTCTGATCCAGTATATGCCAAATAGTATTGATATTTTTCTGGTGATTAGCAAATTTATGGAAGAGCCAAGTGTTCTTGTCACCCTTCTTGAGCCATAATGCTATGATTTTTAACCTCCATGTAATTTCTTGTATTTGAAGTATTTTTCACCGTCACTGCTCTAGGGAATTCAAGGACTCCTGCATGGAATTAGATGGGGTGCCCTATTTCATATATTTTCGAATGTGTGCCATCTCCACCAATATGTCATTGAGTTATTTTCACACATATTTCTTCTTATTTCTTTCCAGATCCTGACATTTCTTTTAAGTAATTTTACTTTCTCTGAAGTGTTTGTCATCGGGGAAGCATGATCATTTCTCGTTATAGAAAGCCATGTGGTTTATACCAGTTCATTACAATCAACATCCTCCAGCCAAACCTTGTTGAAATTAAATGGAATTCGCAAATGATCCTGTTCCATCCTCCATTGAAGTAAGTTAGGGAGACGATCAGAGACTAAATAGATATCCACCTAGGATCGCCAATTCCCCAATCTTTCAATGAGGTTCTCATGAACCATGAAGCCATCCAAACACTTGCCAATATATTGTTCCCCAGATCTTCCATTGCTTCAACTAGGGGAGAGCGGAGGGGCCCTGATATCAACCATATGATTAATGGAAAAAATGTCTATTACTATGTCTGCCAAAAGGATCCCTTTTGCACCTAGACCCCCATACTTCATCCCTCGAAATAGTTGTGTTATAATCCCCGACCATAATGAGAGACCCAATTTTAAGGATATCACGAGTCTCCTTCCTATCCCAAAAAGAGATTCTATCTCTATATAGCACATATAGGTTAAGAAAGTGTATTCATTTTGCAACCCCACGAACATACCCATATATAAGAATGTTAGAAAAAACTTGCATGCCCTCAAATTGGCCCATCTGAGGTCCGATAGAACAACTGTGCCTCTAAATAATCCATAGGCATCCACTGAACATCGTACCTAGTGTGCCTTGTCTTCAGCCTTTAAATCCATCCACTGATCACTATGACGCTGCCCACGAGGAAATTGTGAGTGTTTTCTAGGGCACGGATCCAGCAAATGTCCCATCTAGTGGGATAAAAGACATCTAAATGATAATCCCCAGTAATCAAGCCTTTTTCTATGTAACAATTTATGCCATTCCAAGTCAATATGCTCAGGGAGCTGCCCAAGGGACCTAGTTCCTTTAGGATCCATGCAACCCATTTATCACAAGCACCCAAAACGCCTGGGTCAATATATATGAAATGACTGATTGCATCTCCAATCGCCTTAAGGACACACCTGATCCATAATTATAGTGGTAAACCCAAAAATTTCAACCAGACATAGTTATTTTTTGGAGTATCCTGCAAGGGATTGAAACCAATATACCATCGATGAAGTTGCAAGAAACTTTTGCCCCGAACCCTGGTTTCTTCATGATGCGCTCAAGATACTCCTAATGAAGCAAGTGGAAACTGTACCAAGAATTCATAAGACAACTGGATTTAGGGGAATAATCAAGAATCAATGACCATTAAGCTCTGATCTAGTCCTGCATGTTTTGTGGAGGAAGATCAATAAATGCCCAGCAACCAACTAATGCGTTTCTGTATGCTGGTAATCTATCCCATAGAACATCATGTCCAAAGCTAAGTAATTTTGTCTCTAAGGCAGGTTCAATATATTTTCTATAGGAGCTTTTCTTTTGCCAATGATATGAATTCTACGGAGGAAATGCCTTGTCCCGAGTCTCTGCATGTTCGCCAACTATTGGAGGATCACGAGGGAGGTAAATGTTTGGGCGATCCTAGGGACCACCTTCCTCCACCTGTGAAAGTTGATTGAGATAGGCCATCTTAGCAGTCAGGGTTGTTATTCAAGATTTATGATTGCGGACAAAAGTATCTTCCCTAGGTCGGTGGTTAACTTGGAACAACATAGAGACCAGGAACACAATGCTTTTCCTTAAAGTAAATAGATGAAAAAGTGAAGCTTGCCTGGAATACTTCGCAGACTTCGCTCCTTTAGCTTGAAAGCTCCAGTTCCAACTCCAAATGCCAAAATTAGTACCTGCATAGTCAGATAACACAAGCCAAGAAACTACGAGATATATGCAGTATCATCCAAGTACTTCGTTCAATAGATGAACATGGTATTGATATATATGAAATAACATCACATATAGGAAAACAATGAATTCTTTGCATTAATATAAATGGAAGGAGAATAAAACCATAAGTAGCAATAGATCTTATAGAAGAGATCCTCCAAGTTGTTGACTTGTCCTTTCCTTGTCACAATATGCACCTCCAATCACCCAAAATGCATGAGATGATGGCCACTCACTACAACAACATAAGGGTAGAATCACTCTCCAAAAGTCAACTCCCAACCACATAGAAGGTTGGGAATATATAGAGAAGTAGGGTAAGGTGGGAGTTCTTGTCCAATTACCAATCTAGGGTAAGAGATCCACCTTCGATGGAGGGATATGATCAAAGGATAAGTGGTGAAAACTTCAAAGTAGGGAAGGATAAGGTCCAAATGTTTTATCCAAGGTAAGTAGTTGAAACAACTTCTGGAAACTCCTAGAAGGAGAAGCTTCTGAAATCTGGATCATTCTCCCAAATTTATAGAACCAACATAGGTGAAAAGGGGAGAAACTTGTTGGTGACCAATGTAGGCCACAATGGATCAAACTGTAGGTGAACACACCCCAGTAGGCTTATAGGGAGCGTTGGTCCTCAAACTAGCTCAAATGAAGTAGTTTAGGGTTGAAACTCTGAGGGATGAAGGGAATTCTTAGGGATTTGTGTAAGATGGTGGCAAGGGGGAGTAGGATGTTGATTGATCCCATTTGAAGGCTCACTAATTGGATGTGACAAAATGACCTATAACAAAATCCCCCCTAGAGCGCAAAGTCAGAGGTGATGATTGATGACTGAAGTGCTTTACCGTGTGACAAGTTAGGATCAAGGACAACCAAAGAGCTTTATCTATTACAATACATTTACAACATGACATCTTTGTTTGCTGAGGGAGGAATACCCATACTCAACTCATAAGATAAAATAACCTATACAATGATCAAATGATGCGTCCATAGATGCAACTAGTGGACCCATGACTGGATGACTGTCTATATGATCACGACCATCATACATTGAGATCTTTGTATAACTCTTGAAATCGCAACCCGGATGGATGAAACTAGATCTAGGGTCTTCTATCTCATTCACATGACCAACCAATGTATGAGTCTAACCATGTGAATCAATGAGTTGGAATCGAACATGGTAGACACCATCTGATTACCGACCAATGATGTAAGTCATTAACAGACACAAGATAAACCACTGATGATGTTAATGTCTGTTAAGGTACTATAGTACAATGCATATGGTGTGAATAAATGAGTTGATGTCGAAAAACACACATAATATTTCGGTTGAAGGCCAATGATATAAACCTATCACTGAGAGTGAGGAAACTTTCCATTGTTGTATGCAAGCACCAAGGTACCAAAAGCGTGTTTCTAAGTCAACTTCTTGGATGATGTACCGATATCGACAGGAAGTGACCCGTCATAGGAGGGCCTTGATGTATCCCTCATCAACGACATGAAACGAGTATCATGATTGAGACAAAATGATTAGAATGATGTTGACATGGAACTAGATCAAGAAAGATAGACATGAAATGAAGGCTTAAGAGTATTGTAGCAAAGATCAACTAAATGACTTCTTTCGAACAAACTGGCAAAACTGAATGGAGTTGGCAGCATTGACCCAAAACCGAGATGGAAGCTCTGAAAAGAGCATGATAACCAAAAGACAAGAAGATTACCCAACCCAACAACCATGGTGATAAAGTGGAAGAATGTCATGTTCAAGAGTGACTTGCTACCATTAGCAAAATGGAATCCCTTGTTTTCCAAATTTTCCCAACCATATTGGTCAGTACCTCTTTATTTTTTAACAAGCTTGAGGAGGATAACATATGCTTGATCTATAAGTTCATCCTTTGGATGAATCCCCCCTAGTATATTTAACGAACCTTGAGAAGTAGTGGTTCGACATTGTCATGTTTGAAAAGTCCATCACTGTTTGATGTTTTAACGAGTTCATCAAAGGTAAAACTCAACATCTTTTTCATGTTTGGAGAGTTTGAAAAAGAGGTGAAAAAGAAAACTCCAAATGTCCCTTTTCATAGGTAGTCCCTTAGGTCCGAAGAGGTAGAAAACAATACCCAAGAGAACCTCTTAGCCATGTTTGACTAAGGCATTCCTTTTTCGTAGCTAGTCTATCTCAGTCCAAAAAAGGGTTAAACTTATACTGAGTAGACATCTTTTCATTTGCTTTTACGAGTTCAAAAAGAAAAGTTCTAGACAATCTTTTCATATTTTGGGAGTTTGAAAAGCGCTGAAAGATGACTCCTCCTAGAGGAAAGAATGGTATAAAGAGATAGCAATTGATTCCAGTCATGATGGAACTACTCGAAACATGCAAATGTTAAGTGCCTAGCTAATAAGACCACTCATTGCAACAATTCCTTAGGCAAGGGTAAAAACCAAGTGAAAGCATATAATCAACCATGTAGATGGTAACAATGGAATGAGAAAACCAACGCTCATCTGGAAAAAATAGGCTGATAAAAATGGAAATCACGAGCGATAAAATGGGAATGGTTTCATGTTTACAGAAGCTTGAAACATGGGAAACTATGCTT
Organism: Pinus taeda; assembly: GCA_000404065.3. Lineage (NCBI taxonomy): Eukaryota > Viridiplantae > Streptophyta > Pinopsida > Pinales > Pinaceae > Pinus > Pinus taeda. The sequence goes on from APFE031637115.1 coordinate 125,810, forward strand.
GAAATTGGTTTCATTTTTACACAAGCTTGAAACAGAGAAAAAACTATGCTTGAAATAAATTTGCATGCTGTTGGGAACAGGATCCCCCAATGATAGTTTTGGGTCTTAAAACCCATGTTTGGGTCAAATTTTGTAATAAAATTATAAAGTCTCCACATTTTGTGGTCGTGGAGCGCGAAGGTGTCATGAGTCATAAAGGGTTGTCTGCCCTTATTTTTGTAAAGTAAATTCCGCTGTAAAAGATTTACCCATGGCTCGCGGACCATGGGATTGTTTAAAAAGAGTCAAGTAAGTAAGCTCTAAGTAGGAGAGATAAGTTTTAGTTAGTCATAGCTCTGAAGTAAGGAGTCTAAGTTTTGGGTCGTAGCGTAGGTAGAGGCTCTGCAGCTGAGTGTGCATAGGCCTAGGGTGGAAGTTCACAACTGAGTGCGTGGACCCCTGCAGCTGTGTGCGCAGGGCAGATAGAGTCTGTAATCGCTTGAAGATATCAATAAAGAGAAGTATTCTGCAAATTTTGTGTCTTTGTTCTGATTAATGCATCTTGTCATATTATGTATGAATTTCCTTTATAATGCTTATGTGATGCGTGAATGTGTGTAATTATGTTGGTTAACTAAACACAAATAAGAATATCTATTTTCGTAGTGCTAACTATGAATATCTAATAAGATAGTAAGACACTTAGACTAGTTTGGGAATATGCACGGTATGCTGCCCTAGCAGCACGAAAGTACTTGAACTGTAGGTTAGGGTTGTGCTAAGGTCGATCATACCTTTTCACGGAGGTATTATCGGCTAGGCTAGAGGGCTAGTCTGGTAAGCCCTAGAACTAAGTGACCTGTGTGAAGGCAGGAATATAAGGAATAAAATGACATCATGACCATCTCAAGGTGCGGAAACTTAGTTCTAACATCCCCCCATACTGCTTCGGGTGAGACTTCAGTCTGCACTCTGCAGGCTGATGCTGAAAGGGCCAGTGGTGTAGGGATTTGTTTGGCTAATTAACGTTGAACCTGGGTCAGGCCCCAACAAGCCAACAAATGGTTCTGTTGCTAGGAATAGAATCTACATAAGAGATGTGTGATGTCGTATTGCAGGAATCAAAATAAGAAAGAGATCGGAGATTGGTTGGATAGAAAGATCCACGAATTCATAATGCAGGAAAATAGAAGTCTGCCACTGACAAAGGAACAATGGCTAGACAGGTACCTATATGCAGAAATACACGAGATCTTTTTCTGCTCCTTTCCGATTGAGCTATACAAGTGGATCGCGAAGCTAGAAGATAACTAGGAAGGTGGAAACTTGACGGTTCTATTATTTAGACCCTGGAGTTAGTGCGGATATTGGAAGCATCTGAGGATAAGATTTCCCGCATTGTTTATCATTGGCTCGGTTGCGTCATAGGAGGATTTGTAACTGAATTCACGGTTGACATCTCAGTCAGCTATAGTGAGGTGGAGCGATGTTTTTTCAAAGGTTCGCGAGGTAAGTACTGAAATATTTGAATACTTGGATTAAAATGTTATTGTGCGAAAAACGAGTTATGCAACTACCTTGCTATTTGGAGCTATGCGAAGCAGAAAAAATTATAGGAACGAAGGAAGAACAGGTCCTGAATATAGTCCATTGAATTCACCTCTGCGAGGTGACGAAGAGGGAATATCACAAGTTTCTCCATGAAGTGCTATTCAGTTAATAAGACAAGGGTTCCCGCAACTGCCACCTCCACCCACACTACCTCCAACTTCACCACCATCACCTACGACTTCACCCATACAACCTCCACCTCCACCATAGTTCAGTATGAAAAACTCAGTGAAACTACCTTTGTTTAAAGGCTTGGGAAATGAGGTCTTGGACCAGTTCTGGGTCATTGTGAAAGCTGTATGGGAAGATCAGGGTGTTCCAAATGATAACATGAAGAAGGAAACCCTGGTTAGTGCTCTGTAGGATCGTACGCTAACTTGGTACATCAGGTATTCTAATGATAACCCAAATTTTGGAGTGGCAGAAATCCAGACAACACTAAATAAAGAATTCAATAGGCCTAAATCTAAGGCACAATTGATTGTGGGGTTCAAGGAAATCGCGATGCAACCAAGAGAGACACCTTGGGAATTATATCAGAGGTTGAAGTGTAAAATCCATAAAGCTAACATGAACTTAACAGATGGACAACATCACGAATGGTTTGTGGCTTTGCTCCTTCCTCACCTGAGGGTTTCACTGTCACAACAAAAGATAACGACTTAGGGAGAGGCCTTGGAGATTGTAATGAGAATTTATGAAACACCGATGCAATATCTAAATCTGGGGGTTCAGTAAATCCATGAGCAGCTAAAAAATCTTTGCATGGAGATGAAAAGTTTGAAGTAGGACATAACAATTCGACCAGAGGTGTGCGAAGAGGTATGGTGTCTGAAATGTAAGAGTCAGGGGCATGACAAAGACCATTGTCCAGTCTTTGCAAACTATATTGTAGGAGGAGGACCGATGCCTTTGAGGCCAAAAGCTTAGGTAGGACCAAGTGCGGGGCCTGCATTGTGGTGCACTATATGTCATGTGGCAGGAAAGCATGCCATAGATAATTGTCATTTGTTGCAGAAGTTTGTACAGACACCACAACAATTGTTTTGCAACTTCTGTTTGTCAGTAGGACATGATGAGCGTAATTGCAGAAGCTACGAATTGATGATGGATAGAACTCCCACCTATAGGGTACAGTGAGAAATGCGGCCCCCTAACCAGAGTGTGGGGATGGCACGAACGGGCTTTCAGGGGCGCGAATGAGGCCAAGGCAGAGGAGGACCTAGAAGAGGTCGGGGACAGTTGATCTGTTACAATTGTGGAGGACTAGGACATTATGCCCACGATTGCACTAACCCTACGTGTCCATTATGCAAGTATTACACTTTGTTTGATCATGAAACAAAAGACTGTCCTATGCTGATAGCTAGGATACGTGACAAGGGGAGCTACCCCCTCAATCAACTCAAAACATGCAAATGATGAGGTCTGAGCCTTGCGAAGAGGATCTGAATGTAAATAAAGTGCTCCGAAGTGGAATCACAACATGAGATGATAAGGGGAACAACCCAAGGAAAACACATGGGTTCGCAAAGATCCGGTGAAGGAGACTGAGTTCGATTTGGAGCGCACACATGAAACATTCATGGAGGAGAAGAAGAGCTCCACTGAGGCCTCCACCTTAGGGAGCAAGGATAAGCCTAATCAAGAGATGGACCCTTCTATGATTACAACCTTCCTGGAAACTTGCATGAAGCTACTACGTGATAGCAAGGTTGTGAAGGGGTTGCAGGAGCTCATAAATAGATGCGCTCGAAACACTCCGGATGAGCTGCATGTAGTACAAAAGGTTGGTAAGCATAAAACAAGGATGGGACGAGAGATGAGACTGACTGCGCAGATAGGAGAGTATGAGATGGATCAGGTTATCTTGGACCTAGGGTTAGACGTGAACGTCCTACCAAAACAGAGTTGGGAACGGATGGGAAGGCCTGTGCTGCAATGGTCTCCAATTCAACCAAGGATGATGAATCAGCAGAAGATCATCCCCATGGGCCAGCTACAGGGGGTGATTGTAGATATTGAAGGTGTGAGTGCACTGGTTGACTTGAGGTAATAGAAATTGTGGATGATAGAAACCCCTATCCTGCACTCCTTGGAATTGATTAGGCTACTGATATGAATGGGGTAATAAACCTAAAGAAACAAAAGATGATATTTGAGAAGCAATTTCTCCGTGTAATAGTACCCCTAGATCCTGTTGAAGGATTGCGCTATATTGAACTAGTCCGCGATTATGAGAGCGATGATGATCTAGACTGTATATATAAGATAACAATGCGAGACCAAGATTGGGTGAATCCAACAATGGATGGATGAATTACATGGGATTGCTAGAGTTCTTACACCTTGGACTCTGATGAAGAATTAGAGCGATGGCAGAATCGGTTACATGAAGTAACCACGCTGAGCTGTAACATGATGACTCAATCATGGTGTTGTGTGTCATTAGAGGTAAGAAATCTGCTCACTTATGATGGCTTGGATGATGTAGATACATTTTTGGATGTATTTGAGAGGGAGGTACCATAAAAGCAGTCCTTTCAGGTGTTGGACTGGGCATTGCGTACTATGCCTGCAATATGGTGGGGTACGCATAAGGGAAGATTTGATGATTGGCGCGAATGTAGGAGGATGATGGGAACACACTTTGGGAAGCCGAAGGTGTGAATAACAGACAAATATGATGTGCAGGATGATCCATGTGCGCACTTGGCCAAATGGGCTCAGGCAGATGGAGAGAAGCCCCAACATGAATGGGTGCACTTGTTTTGTCACACCCTGTATGTCATCCTGATGAACTGGTACGTAGAAACAGAGCTCTGCCATGGTACAGGTGAATGGGATATTCTATCCGAAGGATTCATAATGACTTTCAGTTTTGAAGACGGGTTCGACTGTATTGATGAGGCACTACAAGAGGTGAAAGCAACAATCTTTAGGATACCACAGGATCCTTTGGACCTGATTCAACCTGAGTGGGCTACTCAGCTGAGTCACATGCTAGAATGCTATAACGTAACCGTTGAATAAGAGGATGAGGATCCGTGAAAGATTAACAACCTTGAAACAGAAGGTCACCGCGAGGTTGAAGGACCATAGGTTGGGAATCATGATATAACTGCGCTGCTAAAAACGAAACATGTAAACATTGGTATGGAGGCAGAGCCCAAACTCACGAAGATTGGAGAATACTGGGACGACCCGACGGTGGATAAGGTCGTTGAATTTCTTTGCGAATACCAAGATTTATTTCCTACCAAGTTTACGGATCTAAAAGGGATAATCAGGGACCTAGGTGTTATGAAGATCACGTTGAAGCCCAACGCAAAGCCGGTTAAGAAAAGACTTTACTGTCTCAATCTGAAGTATAAGGAGAAGGTACTCTTAGAGCTCGACAAGATGCTTTTGGCAGTCATCATTGAGCATGTGGAAGAATCTGACTGGGTAAGCCCAATGGTGGTAGAAGAAAAGAAGCAGAAGGATGAAATAAAGATATGCGTGGATCTTAAAAAGTTGAATGACACTTGTGTACATGCTCCTTTCCCGACTCTGTTCATTGATGAAGTGTTGGACAATGTGGGTGGTCAGGAAGCATATTCCTTCACTAATGGCTTCTCTGGGTACCATCAAATCAAAATCGCACCGGAAAATAGGAGCAAGACAACCTTCGTGATTGAGTGGGGTTGTTTCCAGTACACTTCAATGCCATTTGGGTTGAAGAATGCGCCTGCAATTTTCTCATGTTTAGTTGTTGTTGCGTTCAAGGAGTTTATTCATAAGTTCCTGGAAGTATACTTTGATGATTGGATTGTGTTTGGGTTGGTGAAACGCCATGTAGTAAGCTTGCGCCTGATACTGGATACCTGTCGAAGATACCAGATCGCGCTCAATCTGAAGAAATGTTTGTTTTGTGTTCCTTTTGGGATCCTACTGGGTCATGTGGTTTGCAGACAAGGACTGATGGTAGACCCCGTGATGATTGCGGTGATACTGAACTTGGAGGCACCAAGGAGTGTGAAATAGCTGCGCGCTACCCTAGGACATACAGGATATTACAAAAAATTTATCAACGGCTATGCCCAGATCACTGCACCTATGGAGAATTTGTTGAAGAAGGATGTCACATTCTATTGGAATGAGGACTATAAGAGGAGTTTGGATGTATTGAAAGAAAAGATGGTCGCCGCACTGATTTTAGTTTTCCCAGATTGGAAGAAGGAGTTGCATGTACGTGTCGATGTTTCATGTGTAGCGCTGGGAGCAATACTGACACAGGCTGGTGGAGGAGACTTGGACCATCCCATCATGTTTGCAAGCAGAAGGTTATCCAAGGTGGAGAAGAACTATTCTACCACCGAGCACGAAGGGTTAGCTGTGGTATATGCACTCCAAAAGTTTAGACACTACTTGTTGGGAGGCGATTTTAAGATGTACACATATCATTCTACGCTGAAATACCTAGTCAATAAGCCTATGTTGGGGGGGAGAATCTGCAGATGGTTGTTATTGTTCCAGGAATATGATTTTGAAGTTATTGTGAAACTCGAACGATTAAATGCGGGACTAGACCATTTGTCGCGCATTGAAAAAAGGGAAGAGTCCACTAATTTGGAGGAAGGGTTGCGTGACGCACAAATTTTTGCAGTGCATGTTGCAGATGATCATTTTAAGGATATCAAACACTTCCTAACGACAGGAACTACCCCAGAGGTATACACTGTCCAACAAAAGGAGGAGTTAGTGGTGCATGATAAATTTTTCAGTCATTACTGGGCATTTGTACAACATGGGGTCCGATGAGATATTGTGACAGTATGTGCTGGAGTTTGAAAGAAGCAGCATCCTCACAGATGCTCATGAGGGTGTTGCGGGAGGAAACTATGCAAGGAGAGTGACCGCGCAAAAGATTCTCTGCGCAAGGTTGTGGTGGCCAACCCTCCATCAAGATTCAAAAGCGTATTGCAAGGCGTGCGATGTATGTCAAAGGACTGGCAAGCCATCACGAAGGGATGAGATGCCTCCGAATCCATAGATGACATTACAACCCTTTGAAAAATGGGCGATAGACTTTGTGGGACCCATCCAGCCCCAAGGAAATACGGGAGCACGATATATTATCACCGCGATGGAGTATTTGACTTGATGGGTGGAGGCACAACCTATGAAGGATTGCATAGGTGCGACTGCTGCGAAGTTTCTCTTTGAGTATGTACTAACGTGATTTGGCTATCCGAAGATTTTTATGAATGATCGTGGTATGCACTTTCTAAATGAGACGATCAGCGTGCTGGCAGAGGAATTCCAAGTATATCACCAGAAGAGCACGCTTATCATCCCCAAGCTAATAGGATAGTGGAAGCGTTCCATAAAGTGATAGAGAATGCGCTGACCAAGGTTTGCAATGCTCAATGAAGTGATTGGGACTTACACATACTTGCAGTACTATGGGCTTATTGGGCGACATGCAATAAGTTGACTGGACAAACTCCCTTTAGGCTTGTTTATGGCATTGAAGTAGTAATGCCCATGGAATACATTATTTCTAGTCTGCACATAGTGGCACTCACAGGTATGACAGATCGTGGAGCCCTAGAGGAAAGGCTCGCATAACTAGATGAGCTTGAGGAAGAGAGATTTCTAGCTAGATTTCACCAACAGGTCCAAAAGCAACTCAAAAAAGCATGACATGATTGGCACATTAAGCTGTGCAACTTTAAGGCAAATGACCTAGTTTTGTTATATGACAGTAAATTTGATAAATTTCCAGGGAAGTTCAGGATGCACTAGTTAGGGCACTATGTCATTAAGGAGATTACCAATGGAGGAGTGGTACAACTAGTCAAATTGAATGGAGATCCCTTCCTAGGAAAGGTGAATGGCAATCGATTGAGGCCATACACCAGCGATTTGGCCATGTGACTACATGAAGGTAACATAGTCTTAGCGCTCTAGGTAGCTGAAAGGAGGCATGGGACTATAAACTACACTACCCGGGTTGGGGAGCTGCATGATTGGAGAATTGTGCAAAGCAAGGAAGTGTCATAGGGTTAGAGGCAACGCGAAGGGAGCTGTGATGCCTAGCTAGAAATCAAGCAGGTCGGCCGAAAAGTGAAAGTTAAAGTCACTGTTCATGATTTGGTGGTAGAGAGCAGACGACGGGCAATTAAGATGAAATTTATGGCTCAAATCTTTGAAAATCTGCCGCTAATCCAGCATTAATGGGTCGAATTTGGGGAGAACGGTTGGATTTGAATTAAAAATGCCCTATAAATTACAGGTGGCTGCCCAACGAAAAATACTTGGCATTTTGAGAATTGAGTTGTTGAGCTCTCAGGCACTCATGAATCGAGAATTATTCGAGGCTTTGAAAGAGATTCCAGCATTTGCAAACTTACTAGAGATGTCGCAAGCACTGTTGGAAAGCGTTATATCGACACCCACAGAAGCTATAGATATCAAAGTAGTGGAGTTGGCGCCAAAAATGGAGAAGGAGGCAGAAGTAGCTGCTCCAAAAGTGGATGAAGTATTAGTTGAAGTACCTAAATCACTGAGAACACTAAGACAAAATCCCACCCCAACCAAGGAGACTGTGAAGGATAAAAAGGGCAAGAAACCTGCCATACTGGTGCATGCATCGCCAAGAAGAAACCCACCGAAGCCCACCACACAAGAGAAGGGCAAAGCCATAAATTTGGAGCCAAAGGAGGAAGAAACTGAAGACATCCCAATGGATGATGAGTATGTGGGAGTTGAAGTGGAGGAGGTTGAAGCCCAAGGTGTTGACCTTGTTACTCAGTTGCTTGAGTATGTCCCTCCGTGCAAGCCCAAGACCAAGGTGTCGAAAGACATGGATGAGAGTAAGACCCCCTTGCAAACCCCTCTGCTGCTGGATGAGATTGTGTTCAAAGGATCATGCTTGGCATGGGTGTTGCTTCTAAAACTTGACGATTGGGACATGGCTGATCACGAGAATTTCCCACACTTGGTGATTGAGTAGCTGATGCGTCGCATCATCGATACAAATACTAGAATGACCACATTGGAGCCGCAAAGGTGGCTTAAAGGAGTAGACAATGCAGGGTTGCTCAACCTGCTTTGGGTTCCACACTATAACCTCACCCTAATTACTGTATTGGTCATCAAGCAACTATTGTGCTTGGTGCATGATGGGTGTCTGTTGCTGGAGGAGACAATACCCATCACAGATAGATTGATTCATAGGATAACACGATTGCCATATACATGAGAGAATCTGACCATGATATTTGGCAGAAAAGGTGGTGAGCAGGCCCTCGTGGAATCCACGAAAGAAAAATTTAAACTGGTGAAGAAGCTACGCAGATATGTTATATCCGGCATCTATGACCCTGCTATGAAGGTAGCTACACAGATTCTAGTAGGAAAAGTGATGAGGAAGTGTCGTGTCGATGAGGTGTCGGCGCTTGTCATTGCGCTAGTAGCCCAGTGCGTCAAAGGAGTCTAGTTCAACTGGTCAGACTACCTTCGCGGAGAGTTCTTAGCAAACTACCGCGAAGCACATGAGCTTAGCAAGATGTTCCACTACCCATGGCTCTTACTGTCAATTGTGCTGGTAGCATGGGAGTTGCTAGAGGACTATTAGTTCCCTTCAGTCGCACCAGACCTACCAAAAGCAGCGAAGTACGCTTTGCTGTGGGCGACCAAGGACACACAACGAGTCAAGGACAACAAGATCTTCTAGATCTTGATGGAGATGAACATCCACATGGCCATCAATTGCAAATGTTGTTGCCTACAGTGTATGCCAACCTACAGGGATACGTAGAATTTAAAGCATATTTTCATCATATATCTATCATGGCATGGAAGGACCCTGTGCAGAAACGGTACGACTTGCCTTATCTGGAAATGGATGACTCCATTGATGTGGTATTTGATCAATGACCGGCTGAGTGGCGCACTACAATAGACTTGATGGTGGGAGGGAGTAAGTCCGCTACAGAGAGGAAGGAGGAGGCCAAGCTTAAGATGACATAGCTGGCTGAAAAGAGGAAAAAGGAGGCCACTGAAAAGGCCCAGGCAGAGCGTGAGGCCGCGCAGCAGGAAACAAAGCAGACATGTGGGATAGAGTGAGGCTCTAACAAAGGTGCGAGGTCGCCTTCACCTGAGGCAGAGGAGGAGACATACAAACAACATGGCGTAGATCCTTAGGAGACATCTGCCCGCATCAAGCACCCAAAGGAGATGGAGAAAGTAGGGTCTAGGAAGAAATCAAAAGATACCAAGACATCACTGGACCCTATCATGTTAATATAGGGTGACTTGCATCATATCAGTGACAAAGTGAGGGATGTCATCGCGGAGGCCCTGTAACAATTTGAATAGTAGCAGAAGATAATCTTGGGGGCCATCCAGACAGGTTTACAGGAGCTGCAGACCCGCGCGTCTGAGGCTGGCACGGTGTCCACCAGCCTAGCTATTGGCACTTCAGAGGCTGCTGAGATGCTGCACGCGAAGGCCTCTAATGCGATAGTGTTGCCTGATGGAGCACTAACCACTAAGAACGAAGCTGACATGCCCACTGTCAGCACCCTAAAGGGAGTAGGGTTGAATCTGGCAGCGCTCCCTGGTGAAATGCTCCACCTCTTACAGGATGGAGTGATTGCAGAGTTGAGGGCCTATGAGCACCATGTCCTCCAGGTGATCAATGAACAATGGATCAACAATGAGCAGATGGCACTACAATGAGACTCTGCCATCATCGCTGTGACTGAAGCGACAAATCAAAACAAGCACATCACGCAGGTCATTGAGGGGGCATGCTGAATGGTCCCCCAGTTGGCCATTCTGGAGGAGGATCCAGTCGAGGTGCGCATCTGCAAGTTAGCTATGGGGGTGCACGACACTCATACTAAGATGTCGAAGGTTTAGTTGGAGTTGAACCTGCATATCATAGAGTTGCAATTGAAGGGCCAACCTTCAACCTTGCCAGAAGTCAAGGAGCAGCGAGCGACCGCTGTCACAGAAGTAGTAGTGGTGGTGGACAGTGTAGTAGCTGACTGCACTCAACTTTTTGAGCAGTGGTTTGAGGTCTTGAAAAACTTGCAGGAAGACCCTAATGTACATCAACTAGAGAAGGAAGTGCAAAAGCTACATGAGCGCTATGATGTGGTTAAGGGCACAACGCAAGCCGTCGCATTGACACAAAGACTAGCAAAGCTACAAGAGGCTAAGCAGTTGAAGGAACAAGTGGATGCAGCATTGGAAAAGGAAGAAGTGCTGAAGGCACGAATGAAGCCCTAGTTCGATGAGGCTTACATGGTGATAGGATCTATTGAAGGCAAGCTTGCGACTCAGAAAAAGCTTCAGGATGAAAGTTCAGGAGCAGTGACCGAGCAGATGGTCGAAGACGCAAAGCAGGTGGCCACACACTGCACAGCTGAGGTTGCGGTCATACAAGTCGAGCTGGAAGGTCTTCGCGCAAAGATATCCGCGTCTGCCAAATGAATCAAGGGTGAGTCATGATGTTTGTGTTGGGGGCCTCTTGGAAATGGGATCCCCCAAGGACAGGTTTTGGGCTAAAATCCCATGTATGGGTCAAATTTTGTAATAAAATTATAAAGTCTCCGCCTTTTATGGTTGCGGAGAACGAAGGTGTCATGAGTCATAAAGGGTTGTTTGCCCTTATTTTTGTAAAGTAAATTTGGTTGTAAAAGATCTACCCATGGTCTGCAGACCATGAGATTGTATAAAAAGAGCTAAGTAAGTAAGCTCTAAGTAGGAGAGATAAGTCTTATCTAGTCATAGCTCTGAAGTAAGGAGTCTAAATTTTGGGTCGTAGTGTAGGTAGAGGCTTTGCACTTGACTTCATAGAGGCCTAGGGTGGAAGTCTGCAGCTGAGTGCGCGTACCCCTGCAGCTGTGTGTGCAGGGCAGATAGAGTCTATAATTGCTTGAAGATATCAATAAAGAGAAGTATTTTGCAAATTCTGTGTCTTTGTTCCGGTTAATGCATATTGCAATATTATGTATGAATTTCCTTATAATGCTTATGTGATGCGCACATGTGTGTAATTATGTTGGTTAACTGAATGAAAATAAGAATATCTATTTACACGGTGCTAATTGTGAGTATCTAATAAGATAGTAAGACACTTAGAATAGTTTGGGAATCTGCACGGTACGCTGCCCTAGCAGCGCAAAAGTACTTGAGCCGCAGGATAGGGCTGTGCAGAGGTCGATCGTACCTTTTCACGGAGGTACTAACGGGCCCTAGAACTAAGTGACCTGCGTGAAGGTAGGAATAGAAGGAATAAAACTACATCACAACCATCTCAGGGTGCGGAAACTTGGTTCCAGCATCCCCCCATACTGCTTCGGGTGAGACTTCGGTCCGCGCTCCATGGGATGATCCCGAAAGGGCCAGTGGTGTAGGGATTTGTTTGGCTAATTAATGTTGAACCTAGGTCAGGCCTCAACAATCCAACACATGCCCCCAACATAATGACTGAATTCAAGGTATATGCCCCCCAAGCTTCATTTGATTCACCCAAGTAGACTATTGGTTACTAATGAGTGGATGGAAAGAAGGTTCATTTATGAGATCAAGTGAAAGACTTGACTGAGAATTTACGAGATCTAATCAAAGACTCTAATTGAAAGGGGATTTGTTTCATTTTTTAATGAGATTGACACAGGAAAAGAACTATACTCATAGGACCCTATTTCATTTTTTAATGAGGTTGACATAGTAAAAGAACTATCGTCACAAAATATTTTTTCATTTTTTAACGAGGTTGACATAGTAAAAGAACTATACTCATAAGAGTTTGTTTCATTTTTAACAAGCTTGACACAAGAAAATTAAATCTTTTTAGGACTTGATCATGGCCCTTGAGAGACCACGGATTCGAAGAGGTTCTCATCAGATGGGAGAACAACTCTCTGGAAAGGATATATACCAAGGGATCCAATGGAAAGATCAGACTCCAATTCTCTCAATAAACGATGCACTACACCTACTAGATAATCAGTAGATGCAGGCATGGAACAAGGTGCCACAAAATTAATCTTTAGCAGGAGAAATATCGCTTGCATAAAAGGACCATTTAGAGAAGATGGTTGATGGGGATTCAAATTAGGACCAATGAACAAAAGCTGGTCAATAGTCATGATTCTTCCTTCATGCGGGAAATACATCTCATGAAAGAATGAAGAGACAAGTGCTCTCATGACATAAACATAATCATGGCCAAGGATTAAATTAAAATGTTATGAAACCAACTCAAGAAAAGATAGATCAACGCCTTAGAATTCAGCCTCTTCGAGGGGGCAACCTCCTTT